>JAQIWJ010000972.1:0-14322 GCA_034695185.1 Discolaimus major
TGTCTGATCCGGATACCAATTATTTCGCCTGGATCGATCTGGGCATATGGCGTGAATATCCAAAGGACGGACCGTGTTTTCGAATTGTTCATCCGCCAGAATTCAATTCCAGCCAAGTAGCCATGAACGAAGTGTATGAATTTCAAAAGGATCTGAATATGATCCAAATTGTTGAAGAAAATCTCGTTTGGATGTGCGGCTGCGTCTACTTCGGACACCGAAATATTCTATTGGCATTTATCGATCAATATCGAACCACCACTGAGATCATGATCGATCGAGGATGGATCAGTATCGAACAGGAGACCATATACACTATGTTCGCTGATCGATCGATAAATTTGACGTTGAAATTCGGAATTCAAGGATACAAGAAAGAGGATTTTCCTGTGGCCATGACTAATTACAGTGATGATTGGTTTTAGCTTATTTAATGAGCTCATATGAATATTGTTGAGAATTTTTGTAATCATTGCTTATCAGCGTGATTCTTGATTCCAATGATCATCAATTTGATGATTTTTTATTAAAACACATATTTGCTTTTTTATGTAGAATGTATGCTTACTGATTTTTTTGGTGGTGTGCTTGTCAAATGAATGCAATTAAATTCGTCCCAAAATGCTTTTTGGAATTTTTACTAGCTGGGAATATTTACTGCAAAAATTGCGCAATACATTGATCCGAATAATTTTCATGCAATAATCGATAATATGTACATTCTGGATTTGGATACGTCCAGCTGCTTTGCATGATCAGTCATAGAAAAATCGATTTCTAAAAATACAAAAATTAGTATTCCCAAAGGGGGAACTTATGTAATGGAATTTTCATGGTAATGTGTATTCAAAACATCCAAATGTTGCTAAAGCAAAATTGTTTATGCACTGGAAAATTTTCGGAAGCATTGGGTTGAAAATCCGTTTGCCCATTTGGCATGGCATACTGTAGCTTAGCTCTGAACTTTAGTTAGGCTAAGGAAAAGCCGCATGGAAATGCATATAGAAAAGCACAACGCAAAATCTGTTTTGCACGGATGCCCCAAATATTGATCACCCTGAATTATGCAATGCTTATCAATATCTGCTAAAAATTTCATGCTATCCGGAATTCAGCGTGGTCAATTTGAAGGAAATTCATCATTGATCACGTTTCGCATAGATTACTATATACAGAATATCCACAGTACGATGTGGAGGAAAAGCTAGGAAAAAGCCTAGCAGGGGAGGAGAAAATTGCAGCTATTGGAGGAGGGCTAGGGCCACTTTTTATCCGGAAGCTCATTTATTTTCCAACTGAGCAATTTGGGAAGGCAGGATTGCGTGCATTCCATATATACCCGTACATTGGGGGGGGGGGGCGGACCTGGTGAAAATGGGTGCCGAATGAGAGAGTGAGCCAGAGGACGGGGCTTCATTATAGGACATTATCCACAGCGGCGGAGGACAATTTTCGCCCATCCAAGCAGCACCAATTTTGCGGAGGGATGCCGAAAATTATGGACAATTTTTCCTCACCCGCATTGCCCAGTGCGTGTGTGTTTAGCCTTGCGCATCATTCGACAAAATTTGATAAATTATGCAAAATTGTGGTGATTACCGTAATTAAGGGGAGGCCGATTGTGAAATAAGCCAATAAGGTAAACTTTCCCCCTCGCACCCTTCTCTCTCGCCGTCCTCTTTTCACCCTCAGCCCTCCGACATCACGAAAATGTAGTGCCTGCATTTTTACTAGCCTCAATCAACCCCCACCCATTCTCCTTTTGACCATGTACATTGTGCATTTCGTCCAGTAGAAAATAAAGTGGAGCTGGAAAAAAGGCTCTCCTGACGGTTCCCATTCTTTGCTTTTAAAAAAGTTCTTCAAAAGAACAACTTTCGAGGTATTCATATCCATGCTTTGTACACGGATTCTCGAATACTGAACCCATCCCGATTATCATGGCATTGCAAATAGTGATTTCTGATATATTTACGGTATTCAGCGTACAATCATTGATTGATCGGATCGATCAGAAGCAGTTCGGTTTTGATCCGGGATAAAAGTCCAGTTGGGATTTGCAAAAAAGGTAAGGCCGAATGATGGCCATGCATCGGGGGCTTGTGATGGTCCAGCGCTGGCATGAATGCACGTTTTCGGATTTGAAATGTCGGTGCTGTGATTTGCACACGGCTTTACTTGTAAGAAGCCTTTGATTTGCATAGCAATGACCAGAAGACCCCAATCGAGTCTGCGATTTTCTCAATGGCTTGTAGCCATTCAAACGCAGTTGCTGAAAATTGCTGCAAGCATTGTGACCTGCGGTTCCAAAAATAGCTTCCATGGAAGCTAATCTCATTCATTTGCATTCTTATCATGCTTTCCATTCATTTCGCATCAACCCGCATTCATCAATGAATTTTCACACTTCCATCCATATTGTACGTCCCCTATTACGAATTTTAAAAATTCAAAAAGAGCATTTGTGCCCGTAATACTATGATCATATCGCGTTTCCTGTGTCCGCTGTTCTTTTGTCATCCACCTATGGGAGTCGTCCTTTTATTCACCTTGATCCGTATGGCATCATGGTCTATCTTCCATGGTCATCAAGGGAAAAGAGACGGTTACATTTTGAGTGTCCTTCGAAAACACTGTATACTCCCTGTACAAGGCAGTGTTGCCAATAGGGAAACGGTCCCCCTGGTGTTGTATTGTCGTTCGAAATATTTTCGAAAATTTTCCTACACGACAGTATACGCATTGTACGTACATTCTGAGTTTTCGTAGGGAAAAAAGCATGCATTGACTACGCTTGAATGATCGTATTCACAAAATATGATGTACACCGATTCTAGAACGCGTTTTCTTTTCGCGTGCGTTCGAAAATGAAAATATGCACGGTAGATACCTTTTTGCCTCGGCTCCTATTATAAATAAAAGCCAAACTAGGGCTTGGTTGAGTCCAGTCTAGGATTGTTCTTTTTCCCATACAGGAATTGTTAGTGAAACTAGTTCTCGTCTGGTTAGGCATTCCAGACCAAGTAGTGAGTGTACAAAATTCGACAAACAGCTACAGTATACCCTGGGGTGTGAATGGACAAAACTGTTCCTGTATTTTACATTTATCAGTGTGAACAATATTATTGATTAGATTTGCTTGATGTCTTATCAGTGAAATCATGATACCTGATATTTCTGCATTTCAAGACAGACATTGGCTGGCAAGCAATGCTTGCCTGCCTCCTAAGCACCTACAGTAACCCAACAATGGAAAAATCAAACACGCATTGTTTTTTCTATTCACTCGAATGGAGAGGAGAGGACCCGTTGGGGAATAGCCACTTCCTGCTTTTCGCATGACCGGCCACTTCTCCGGGGTGCATCTTCTCATTGGATGCATTGACCTCAAGCCGAGGAGAGAGAGAGTCAATCGGAAGCGATGCCCAATTATTTACGCCAGTTTGACCATGGGCTAGGGAAGAAATTGATGAAAGGATCCGCGCCATCATGCACCCACCACTAGGGAAATGAGAATGAGCTAAGGCTATTTTTCATGCCTTCATAAACATCAGCATTGTCATTATCCTTCTAGTCGAAATTTTCGTGCGAGAGATTGATGGAAGCAAATAATCTGCTGGCTGGATGAAATTGGCATGAAGTTATGCTTGGCAGTGATAGCAGCAAACCCTGCATATTTTGGCTGTTCACGTTTCCTCCGGGATTGCATTCCCAATTTAAGATTGCGCAAATTTTTGAATCCAAAAACATACGCAGTAAAGATGGGCACATTTTTATCACGCTTTCCATCCATAATCCACGTAAACTACCGAAATCGCGCAATTTACAGCTAACCGCGTGCATGGCAATGTATAGAAATTCGCATTCTTCAAAATCTACAGTATACCTAGCGGCCAATTATTAAAGCGCAATTAAGCTTGTGCCTGGGAATACGACGTGGTGCCGTTTTGTTCATTCAGCTTCGTTGGAGTCGATAAATTTATTATTTCTAACCACGGTTGGCATAGTGAGAAAAGGTGCCAATTTCGAGGAGCTTTTTCCAACGTCTAACACCCATCGCGGGGTGTTCCGTCCAATGGAATAAGCACAATAGGCGTCCGAAAATGTAATTACGCCTCGGGATCTTTTGTTGACGCTAAAATGGCCGTATTTGATGACGGGCGTAAATTGTGAATCGATCTAGTCCCTTCGTTCAAGGTGTACTGTAACCGCTCCGAATGCTAACATAGCTTTTACAGTAGAAGCATGGGAATTTCTAAATTCCATATTTCCACCTGTCCCAAGGACAGCGTATTTCTTTTGAATACAAGCGACTCAGGGGATCCATGCCTATTGTTAGTGGATTTTCGCCACTGTTCGAGGGGGAGGAGCATAGGAGACGGTGTTCACATGGACTTGAATTGTATATTGTGGAAGGAGAAACGAGTCTATGACAATACCTACAGGCCAGGGCATACAATAATAACAATAATAATCTATCAATAGCATGCCAGGAGGCCCCTGGGGCAGTTCCAAAAGGCGAGGCCAGTTCGTAGACCACAAAAGGCGTTCGCCTCGAACCCCCTCCTTCCTTCGGGCGTGCTTAGGAGAAAAAACATTCTTCCCTTCGCGAGGAGCTAGACCATTGGAGATGGCCGCGTTCACGTTTTCCTTCCACCGAAACCATATAATAAGTACGTACGTCGTACGCCAGGCAAAAAGGCCAACCTGGGAAAAAGGGGGCGAATACAGTAGCTACATACTATACGTTGACAGTGCAGTGACGAGGGAGGCGGGGACTGCGTAGTGAATAATAAAATGCGCATTGGCGGCCTCGGCGTTCGGTTCTCGCTTTTCACCAAATATGGACATGTAGGCAGGCACCATTGAATAGGCAGCAATACATGTAGACACGTTTTCGTTTGTTCACAAAGAGAGCTACCACTCGAGAAGAGAATCGTACTCTTCTACAAACACTCCAAAACTATATACCTACACTGTACATGCATATTTGCGGTTGGGATTTTTAACGCCCATCAAGATCAACGACCGATTTGTTTACTTTCCTCATTATCGATTACCGTAATCTTATCGATTTTCGAGGGGACATTTGGTGGATACTGTAATCGGCGGTATATTTGACAGGTATGAATGATTGTGATCTACTAATCGGATTGATCAAATAGATACTAGCCGGAAAATGTGCCAAGTGTGACTGGATTTAAATCCGTGCTAAAAATCCATGGTAAAAATGACCAGTTGATTGGTATTGAATGATGGAATATTGATTAGACGAATAGCTAGAGCTTTGATCATTGTGATCGGAGTGATCCAAGTAGGAAATCCCCTGCGATCAATGCGATCGCATCAGTAAATCCCGGCTGATCCGTGTAGAAATACCCAATATGCCATGAGGATAGAATTTTTGGCTGATGCTCTCTATCGTGTGACCGACCGAATGGAAAAACTGAACTGACTGAAACTGTTTGGTTTACAGACGCGACCCGTGCCTTTTATAGGTATACATTAGGCTACATAATGCTAGAAAATTAGTGCCAATCGTCGATGTTAATAATCCCCGTCATTTTCGGCTGCAATTACGGCTGCTGTGCTGTATTGGAGCAATTGCTGGGGGGCACGCACGTAGGTTGGCAGATATTACGTACAATACTACAATGTATGCACACACTTACTCCCCCAGGAATAAAATATATGTATTGTATGCATTTTTGGAGGCGGCTCTTTCCTCCTGACCATATTTCGGATTGTCATTATGGATGAAGAGAAAATCACTCCAATCCATGAGTGCCGTGATTTTTCCATGTCCTTACTTACTTGACTGCAATTTCCCAGCAATCACTGCGTTGTTCAGTCGACTGCCTCCCAGGAGGGCTGATGAAAATCGACAGCAATTTTTTACAACTCAAAACATGAGCGTGCAATTTGGCAACGGCCAATTTTGGAATTGTGATTTTTCGATCATTCCGATCCTGTCATTCTCACGTGGTATACTGTAATTCCAATTACGGCATTTTCCTTCCTTCGGCATTGATCATTTACTGCCTCGCCGAAAAGGCAACACGCAATTACAGTATCAATAACACGAGATTTTTTCGAGCACCGATATTTTTTTTCACAATTCTGAATAAACGGTGCCCTGAGAAAGCCATTTTTGCTGACAGCTTCGGATTTCTACAATGCACATTTTCGAGTATACACTTGTGAATTGTGATTGTATTTTTTACATGTATTCTCCCTGTGCGATCATGTTCACATGGTGGTTGTTGAGGGGGGAAAAAGAGGGCAATCGAACAGAGGTTGAAGGATGCCTGGAGGGTATATTCCTGTCGTCAATCTGCCGGCTCATCCCACGCTGGCCAGCATCCTTTTTTGGCGTCGCATAGTCGCCAAAGGACTGTGACTCCTGGCATCATCGCACACAATAGGATGACACGAGGGAGGAACGAATATGACATTGAACAATTGGACCTTGGCCAGTTGTGCAGGCGGTCACGGCACTGGGACCATTGTTTCTTCCACCCATAAATATAAGATACAATAGACAAGACATCATGTCCAGTGCTTTTGTAATTTAGGGTCAGTTACAATGAAGTGCTTCTCAGGATGAACACAAGGAGGCGGTCCTCTTGGAATCGCGTGAAAAAAATGCTCCGCAAACAGAGCAGGGAATTTTTCCTAGCAATGATGCCTTTACTGTGGTATACTGTAGGTACTTCACTGTCCTAAGCTTGGGAATTTTTCCAAGCACAGTCAGAATGCATCATTTCAATGTACAGTACTGTGGGAATTTTCCAGAGCCAAAATTAATTCAGTCGCATTTTTAGCCATGGCTAAAATCCATTTCTGCCTTTAGGCGTATTTTGTACGATCACATATCATTTTTACACATTCATCGAAAACATATCCCGGTGTATATTTTAAGAATCCATTATTCACGACCAGTTTTTCTTATCTTCCCAAAATGCATTCACTAGCAAAACGACTGGAACAACGACCGAAAAAGGGAGATCATAATTTTTCCTGATTCACTCTACAGTATATACATGATCTGGTTTTGCTTTACGATTTGTATGAACTAGTTGTTCATGATCAGATAGATATTTGACTACTGCGTAGACAAACGGAATTTTTGGAATTTCTCATTCTGCGAGTTTCTTGGAGAGGAAGTTTTTATCATAAAAATAATGCCGCCATTTTGAAGACTGGATGCGCATTCTGGGCACGGATACGCCGAGTGAACGCCTAAGAACGTAAATCATACTATTTATGGGCATTGGGGGGAGAGAATATAAAAATGAATTATGACACTACAGGCACGGCCTGCGATTTTTGAGAAGGCCCAGCCAAGTGGTGTAGGAGAAAATGAAGTGTCTGCAACCGAGGCTGCTAATATAGACGTCTGAGTAATTTTTCTCATACGAGACCATAAAAGTTCATTGAAAGAATGCTCGTTTCGTCTGGTAATCCTCTTTCCTCCTCGGCCTAAAAGGGGCGGACCATGGGTACCCGAAATATTGGACGTCATATTCGTCAAATTTATGTGTTTTACGTGAAGTTTTTCTTCGCATTTTCCTTCGTCCCGTTTTGTCTTTCGGTACGCCGAGTCTCCTCAGGTAGTTCGTCAAAAAGTCGGGTTCGAAAACGGTGGCGGTATCTTTTTGATTTTCTCACAACACACGTACACACGTCCTATGGTGTGATATGTGATGTGACACACGGTTGGCATCGAAGCCAGTTTCTGGGCCCTGTACGCCTGGCGAAAATTCAGGTAGAAAAAAATGAACATTCACTAGAAAACTCTGGTATACGCCGTTTTGCGACGCTAATAAATTTTTAACGCCTCGACAATGAAAAAACGACATTTTTCACACCGTTCCATGGTATGCGAGGCCATACGTACTCATTCAATATTCATTCTCGCTCATAGTCTTTTCGGGGCTCATCATATCAGGCCTTTTCTATGTCTAGGCTCTTTTCGCACAAGAAATTCGAGCTCATCCAAGAATAGGCGTACTGTAACCGCTCACAGGGGGTCCATTTCAATTGCATCATAGACGCCGACCAGTCGGTGTGACCGATGGCCGCCTTTCAAAAATCCCCCAGCCCCCTGAGGCGTAGAAGAATGCCTTTTTCTATAGATCTTATCTGGTTGACCGGAATCAGGCGTGTATCGGAATGAATACCGTGAGTGTCCATTTTTCCCCTCATGGTTCATCCATTCCCATGTGCTTCTGGTTGTCTTTCGCTCCGCTCGTCAAAATAGGAATAGGATCATTTCCGACAGACTAGTTCTTCAGTCACGTGACTCGACCGTCGGGTTTCCATTGGCCGCCTTCCGAAGAAGGAGGCGGAGTTAATTGTGAGATTCGCTCTCTTCCGTTCCGGCCATTTGCCATACCACATGAGGAGCTGGATCATTTTGAGCAGTTTTCAACGGCTGCCAATTACGCGTCAATAATTTTCGTCTCACCGTTTTGTGAGATGTTTGTCTGGAGCGGTTTGCTTTAGCCAGGCCAATTTTTCAGTTCCTCAATGAACAGGATTAAGGATCTGTTTCATAAACACGAGCCAAATGAATCCTTTTTGGTCGAGGACCATTTTTCCCGGTCTCGAATCCATGACGTCATGGAAGAATGACCTTCTCTAAGAATGTCCCTTTAATTAATTGCGACTTTTTATGCACGCAAAAACTCATCGTCGAATGATGATGCGAGAATAATCTCGTCTTGTATCAAACACGCGAAAACAGCCTAGTGTTGATAATTGGGTAATTATGGAAAGGCGATTTTGGGGGGATGGGGGTGTAAACGCATATTGATTTTCACCCATGATTGACCACTTTCGATTACATATACGAAGTGTCTTGTGCACTTTTGGCACGGGCCTCGACCATTGTCCAGCATTCCTGAGTGACCCTTTCTTCTCTATCACCTGGACATTGTGATAAGGGTATGTTTTTTTGCAGATTCTCCATTGGCTTTTGGCCTGCGTATGGTGCGAGGCAATTATTTCTTCATCCACGCCCCTTGAGCCGAGCCAAAGAGTCGGCTTATTCCTTCGCAGGAGAATCGTCGACGCCCATCGCCTCGGATCTGTCTCTACGTTGGAGAGACGAATATAACGTAGACGTTGTCCACGCGTCTTTTCCGGTCGGCTTAGAGAAAAAGCCGAAGTCGAAGAATTGGAACATTGTATCCGTTTCATCCTCATATTGGTCGCCTTGTGTAACTGTGAATTTTCCAAATTCGGAATCAATCATGTCGTCGAATTCATCGACGGTTATATCGAATCCGAATCCTGTCAACAGTTCGAATTCTACGAATACATCGAATTGTACGTCCGGTTCAACAATGCTCACAGCAGCTGTTTCGGCCCAAGCCGCAGCGGCGGCGGCGGCCGTCGGTTTCCCGACGGCTGATAATTGGATGGAATTCGCGAAAGCCGCCGCCGCAGCCATGACCCCTGGTTCGGGGGATTATTCGGATATGGATAGTGCCAATACAAACACATCTCAAGTCTCGGCTACGATCGTTGGTAAATCGGCCTTCTTGGATTTGAGTAGTCCCTCGAATGTGGGTTACGGTAATTCCATGTGTCGAAATGGGCCTGCAAATCAATCCGCCGCGTGTTATGGGAATCAGCATCATCAACAATTGGTGGATTCATTCGGGAATGGGAATTCTGTTCGATCAGCTACCAATGCGTCGTATCCAACGTCGGCGAGTGGATTTTATCATCATCCAGCGCAATCCGCATTCGGCGGTACTGGCGGAGCTCAACATTTGGCTCATCACGCTAATCCGTATATGAACTCGGCTAACGGATCGGGAGGAGCTTTTTTAGCCGGTTATGGGCCCCAAACGTCACCGAGATTAGAAAGTAAGCATTCATGTGTGGGGCAATTTTGCATGCATAAAAAGCATAGAATCATTTTTATGATGATATCCTCGTTATGCATGCCTTGCAATTTTCTGAAGCTTCAGTATTTGCTGCAGTGAACCTGCAGAATTCAGCTTGCAGTGCTGACTTTTTCAAGCCAACTGTGCCTATCACGCTTCTGCCAGGCAAAATTCAAAAAATTGCGCAATATCGATGTGCGAATCCGAGCAGCATTGTCTTATTCATTGCAAGCGATGAAAAAAATCATGCTTATCCGGATGAGGCAAATGCATTGGCTGCTGGCATACTGTAGCTTCCTGACCCCTGATCACTCACATTATATATTGATTGATCAGGAACTTAAAAATCACTAAATTTTCTAGTGGAAACAACGAAAATCATCGAAGGCGGCGAAGTGCGTATAAACGGTAAAGGGAAGAAAATTCGAAAACCGCGTACAATATATTCCAGTTTACAATTGCAAGCGTTGAATAAACGATTTCAACGAACTCAATATTTGGCTTTACCCGAACGAGCCGAATTAGCCGCTTCGTTGGGTTTAACGCAAACTCAAGTAAGTGGCCCCTGGTTCTGTTCCGATTTTAATTGATTAATTACATGTTGCCCTGATGATTGACATTTCGAACGAATCCTATTGACCTTTTTGAAAAATCCTCGATTCCTTTCAAATGAGGGTGCCTTTATTGTTCCCCGGATGCTAATGATTAGGTATTTTCGCATTTCTCGCTGAAAACAGCTTTATAGGAGGAAATATAGGATTGATGGGGGGGGGGGGGGTACTGTGGGCGTACAATTTTCGAAGAAAACCGGACGTGGCCGAATCGAGTCCTTTTGGGCTGGCTTCTTCGTAGACGTAAAGGGACAATTAGTCGAAAACGAGAAGGCTAGTCTCGGATTTGAGAAAGCAGGAACAACTAAGGCATCCATGGCCGAATGCTCGATTGAGCGTGTATGAAGGGAGGGGAATTAGCCACGCCCATTTTATCTTCGAAAAAGGGCGACTCCCAATAGATAATGATGTGTATTTGTGACTGTTGATGCTAAGGCTAGTCCATATAAGCTAGAACCTTAAGAAAGCTTCGATCCCAGAGGCGTTGGTAAGACCGGAAGTCGATCTTTCGCCGGAAACGAGGGGCGTTCGATTCGGTACGGGTGTGTGCGTGACCGTTTTCTCACAATACTTGCCGAGCCGTGAGTGACGGATCGTTTCTTTTCTCCATTCCAACTTCCGGTGGATGAAAATGCATTCACCCAGCGTGTACTACAGTAGGATTTGCAAATATTTTTATGAAATTTGTAATGCGAATCTCCTTGGATACAAGGGGAAGCGTGAAAATTTATTCTTTTCCTTAATGACGCGTTTATTGTCAGCGAAATGAGCGCATAAAATTCAAGCATGCTGGGTGCTAGGATTTGGATGCGAGATAATGAATTTGAGAAATTGAGATGCATGGTTGGGCAGGGTCCCAGAGACACTGCCCCTCGAATTCGAGGGCTTTTATTAGCCCAGAAGCATATTGCGCAATTCAGTCAATCATCCGCATGTTGGAAAAAACACGACTTCATCAATACGATGCCCATATTTTATGACAATACTTTTCTTCAACGGGGGCATCTTATTCACATCCGCCTTCATAATACTCGACCCTGACCAAAACCGTTGAAGGATGTACGATTCCGTGGGAATCCCAACTTCCAAGTCTGACAGTGAACATTGATGTTCGGTTGAGAATATGACCAATTCTTCGATTGTTTATGCCTTCCTTCAGGCTGTTTATTGTGAATTATGCGGGGGCATTTGTGCCTCAAGCCTTCGACTTTTTGAATAGCTCACTTGACATTTCATAAAGCTGTCTTTGAACTGTTTCATCCGTCGCCTTTTGAAAATTTCGCCGCAACAATAGACAGTCTGAATATATATATTTGACTGATTCTTTGTTTTCTCATCATTGACTCTTTACCATATGGTTGACAAGAATGCCATCCAGTAGGCGGGGCAGTAATCCTTGATTCCATACTGTTTTCAAGGACATCCTTCTTCTTGGCGTGGATGAGGGGACAGTTTTTAGATGAACAATGTATTTTTCTACACTTCATTCTGAGGGGTTGGTTTTGGGGACTTCATTTTGGCATTGATTTTGCATACTTGGATTCATGCCCAAGCATCACGACATGCAAACATGGGACACCAAAAATGGGTTCCAAATTCATGTACCAGATTGGATTCTGCCCAGTATCACGACACGCAAGCAGTCCCAAAATCGTGTACCAATGCTAATGATCGTTCTATTTTCAGGTGAAAATCTGGTTCCAAAATCGTCGATCCAAGTACAAGAAAGTGATGAAATCTCAATCTCACCAACTCTCGTCTCAATCTCAACAATCATCCTCACAGCAATCCGGTACGCAGCAACAGGCCGGCGGGAAATTGATGCACCACGGACGTCGAAGCACGGCCTCGTTCGGCGACGAAGACGAGGACGAGGAGGAAGAAGGAGGATTGGATTCGGACGATCATATGGGCGACGACGATGACGGCGATCGATCCTCGTCCAATGCGCCAACGTCCGCTTATCCAACGGTCAGCAGTTCGTCCACGGGAATGCGTAGAATGACACCGCCTGGTACACATCCTCAAAACGCTAATATGGTCAACGGGTTAATCATGTCCAATTCGTCGTCAACTTCAACGCCGGCCAATAACAATGGTCGTACACCGGTCGCCATTCTCGGTCAATTAGCAGCCGAATTATCATCGCCCGGAGGGAATCATACGCCTCCCATCAGCGCCGCTTGGCCGGGCGGAGCTCATTTACCGTTGGCCGAAACGAAACCCGCGTCAGTCGGATCACCGCCCAGCGCAGTATACGCCAATTCCTACGATCTACATCAACGCCAATCGCATCATCATCAAATTCAACTACAACAACAACAACAATTGCACCAGCAACAAGCTCATCAACAGGCCGTGTTCGGGAATCAACAACAGTTGCCATCGGCTCAACATCACCATCAGCATCAGCAACAACAAATGTACCACAATCCGCATCAACAACAACAATTCTCCACCTTGGATTTGAAACCCATGGGTTTGGCCAGTGGATACGAAGCGGCGGCGGCGGCGGCTTACATGGGCGTAGCTCATCCGATGAACATGTCCGCGCATCATACGAACGCCGCCAGTGGTCTAGTTGGACATCACCAAACCGGTTCCTCGGCCACTGGTCACTCGCAGTATCCGTACGGTATGGCATTCGGTACGCATCACCCGTCGGCCGCGGCGGCCGCAGCTGCGGCCGCCAACGTGGTCTACGGTCAAACAGGAGCCGCTGCCAATATGTGCTTTAACGTTTATTGAAAAAGTGAGGGCATGAGATGGGAAATAGGCTATTTTTAATAGGATGACTGTAATGCCATGCATGTAGCCTACTTTCGATGCAGCTTTTTTCTCGATTAGCATTTACAATGCTAGTTCGATCTGGAAAAATTTTTATATTAGCATATCATTTATACATTTGCGGCCAGGATCATAAGATTTGCTCTAATGTACATTCTTTGCATTTTAATGACCAAACCGATTTTTGTCTTTTCTCCGTTCCCAGGCCCCTCAAATCGGAGGTTGTGTTCTTTGGCAGGCATTGCGCAGTTTGCATCGATTTTTTGTACATGCTTAAGGGGCGAAATGTGATCTGTAATTAGTTAGCATTTTTTAACGACCGTTTTTATTTTTGCTTCGGTCACCAGGTGGTGATGGTTCGCCTTGTTTTTTTGGAGCCTGGATTTTCTTGCATACAGGTTGGATCTCAGTAGTGTAAAGCCATTTTTTTGAGATCACACGATTTCCATTTAGTTAAAAATTCGTGATCATTCGGAAAAAACATATCTTAGAATATTGTTCGTCACTGAGAATTCGCAATGTACTATATCCGTGTATGAAAAATTCGTGGTTTTTAAAATGTTGCCTATTTTTGTGTACTGGTCATGCCTTTTGATCATTGAGAAGAAATTTATGAGAAAAAACTGTCTTTTGAATGCTATATGAAAGGCGGTTACAGTAAGCCTATTTCTTCCTGCTTTCTGTCTATCCATGCTGAAAGTAATTATTCCGTATACGGCCCAGCTAATGAGCCGAAGGACCAGGCACCGAATGGATATGGTCATAAGATTGTGGAACGATCACTTCTCTCTCAGGCACCGGAAGTGTGTCTCAAACGTAGGCGTAGGAAAAGAAAATGGCATACTCGTTAAAACGAGACCCCTTTTCAAATGGTAGATGGATAATTAGCATGTGCAGAGTATGCATGGAAGACATTCGCGTCCGTTTTCCTCAGTTGGCTTCTGGTGGATCATACAAAAATGAGATTGAATATGCTGTGATCATGATCAGGAACTGTACAAATATAAAAAATGATCAGGAACTGT
>JAQIWJ010000973.1:0-14320 GCA_034695185.1 Discolaimus major
CGAAAAAACCCGATCCAACGCTTTTCTCACACCCACCAATACGATGAGCTGAAATCGATTTTTCTGATCAGCACGATTCGAATCATGAAATCAATAAATCACTTACCATAATCGGAAATAGCATGGAGATATGATAGGTGTATTTGACGGCCATCAATATTCCGAACGAGACCAATCGATTGGAGTCGTCGAAATTGATCGATCACGCTTGTATCAAAAATCGATCATTTTGGTCAACTTTTTAATTATGAGTGATAAGTGAAATTTGGCAACGCCATTAGAAATAGCATGCTTTTCTTATCAGGGAAACAAGTCATCTATAAAGTGTGCAATTTTCTTCGGACGCTGAAGCAGTAACACTTGTGCCCATGCGGCTACAGTATACCTGATGAAGATATTTTAGCATAATCAGCCATGCTGATTCCACTGGTGACATCAGTTTTCACGAATGCTGATAAGATATCAAAATATGGTAGCTCATTCGAGCATCTCAAATTTTCAAAATTTCCTCGATATAATCAAGCATATAAATCAATATTCATTTCCAATAGAAATTGCAGTACTAAAACATTGGAAAGCTTATTCAATGACTAAGCATAAATATCACATGCCAAAATATATGGACAGAAAAATACGATCAAATATTCCTCATATACATATATATTATCTTCGATTGAATCGCAAATGGCTACTCGTGAATAGTGACAGTGAATATACCATCGGTCGACGTTGACGGTTGTTCTGGCGATTTGCCATTTTGAATCGCGATCGGACCACTTTCGGCTTTGCCTTTTCGATTGGCCAATATTGCTCGCAATTCGGCATCACTGTTTGTTTTGTACTGAAATTGGGATGACACGTGGTCAGTGATGGTCAAAATGTGCCTGACCAAGGGTCATGCTGGGCCCTGCTAGGGTTTTGTGACCAGGTGGCTTCCGAGAACCTCCCCAGGGAGCATCAGGACCCTTCCGGGACCCTGCTAAGTTCAAATTCACTTACTCCGCTTGTATTCTTTTGAACTAGCAATTGACTATACAATCGTTGACCTTCGTCTTTCCCACAGAAATCTTGCAATTGCTTTTTACTCAACGAGAATAACGTAGCACCGGTTTGTCCTTCCAATAATTTCTGCGTCCTGAAAAATGAAGACATTGAGCAATGTATTAGGATGAATTCGAAAAAGCGGTTACCGTATACTGAATCCTTTGGCTTCCAACCATTCGGCCACTTCGATTTCACTGCTCGACACCGTCAATATGGACGTGGCTGGATCAATACCGTTATTGCCATTGCCGGTTCTTTTTTGAGACAAAATTTCGGACGTTTTCTTCTTTCCCAATGTGGACGTGATCTCTTCGCGCAAATGATCGGCTGCTGTTTTCTCTGAAAATAATCGATGTCAGTCCTGATTTGTGATCTGGTGCACTATGCACCAGCTGACCAGTGGTCAGCAGACCATCTGGACCAATATGACCATTGGTCAATGACACTTACCGCGCATCACCGCGTTCAATTGCAAATCGGATTTTGAGCTATATCTGGATTGCAAATCTCCATTTCCCACTTTGATCACCGTCGGTCCGTCGTTCTGCCCATTCATTGTGGATTTCGGCTTGGCACCGTTCGCATTAGTGGTCAGCAATGCTTGTATTGGCGGTGCAGGCGGTGGACCCTGCGGTTGTGGACGTTGGTTTTCTTCCGTTTGAACCGAGGCATTCATCAATGGCGGTGATGGTGCTGGCACGTAGGATGAATAGGCCTGATGATAGATGTGCGATTGATTACCTGAAAATATCGGACGTTACAGTACACCGCATGGCCGCGATCCATGCTCAAATTTGCGAAGCTATGCAAAATCACGTATTTGCAAGCACCGAATTTTCAAAGCAATGCATCGCTGTGATCAATCGATTTTCGTATGCAAAAGAAACCAAAAGGCAAAAAAGCCATGTCTTTTATTGCACCTCAATAAGAAATTACAGACTAACAAATGGTACGTTTCGAATCGTGAGATAAAAACATAATCAGTGGATTTGTGCTTATTAATAATTACAAAAGGGAATGAAGGTTCATAAATAAAATACTTGATCACAATAAGAATAATGCTCATATATAAAATGGTGATCATTCCGAGAAGAGTGAATATATACCGTGCTAATTACCAAAAATTTGCATGCACATTTTAAAATTGCATTAGCATTCTCTCTAGAGATGGGATGGGGGTTAATTTAGTCATTTTTTCCTATCTTCCAAAATTAGAGGAGATACTAAAAAGTTGATCACACAGCGATGCATTGCACACTAATTTCACACGCAAGTAGTCAAAAATGAATGGCACCCAAAAACTTGCATCGATTTCTTGCATAGATCCAAAATACAGATCCTAGCCGTTTCAAATGCGGAAAGAAATGAAAGCATTGGAGAATTTAGAAACCATGCATCCTAACACCAAGCATAGCCATGCAAAGGGAAACCCTACACCCCAAAAAAACAGTGACAAAAAAAGGAGAAGAGGGGATACTGTAATTGCACTGGATGGCTAGCAAAATGAAATGCCAACAAAAAATTGCAGCAAGCTTTGTCCAAATATAGCTTCTAAGCCCAATTTCAACTATGCCCTTGGTTTGATTAAAAGTAACGAAATTCGCCGTTTTTACCCATTCGATTTTTCACGTAATCCGGTGTTTCGGGTCTTGGACCACCGTAACCGCCTCGAGGGCTTGCTGAACCGCCGCGAGTTTGAGATCCGCCTCGTTCCTGAAACCGAGATCATCACCAGCCTTATTCATGGATGATCGCCAAGCGAGGCTATGAAAATGACTCCGAATCCCTCACCTGTTGCATATAGAACGAACTGGACGGTGGTCCGGAATTCGATCCACCACCGGCTGCTCCGAGATGCGGACGTACGAATATCTCCTGATCCACGGCTCTGACGTCGTTGTGATGATTCAAATTCAAATTGTGATCAGCACCGTGATCGATCACTGTCACGATGGTATTTGGAACGTATCCGATTCGATTGTTCACGTTCCTACATTCCCACCATTTCTTCGTATCGTTTAGCACCTGAAATACGGATCCGTTTGGATACGCGCGATCTTGATCGGAGACTTCACATGTTGGCGTGATGCCAACCTGAACATTGTACCTCTAAATATTCTCCTTTCACAACCGTCAATTCTTTCGGATTCTGACCAATTCGGTCGTATGTAGCTTGAACGACTTTACATCGCCTTGCGCGTAAATCTTCCACGAATACTCGTTGACGAGCCGATTCGGCCGTTGTCGATGAGGCCAACATAACTGGCACGTTCCGTTCGGCACCCCTGAAATTGCGCAATTCTATCAATATGTCATCCATGAGGATGAGTGATCAGCGGTACCTGTGAACGTCTCTGTAAATATCTCCCATGCTTCTGCTGGTTGGTAAACGCATGGGAAAATCGTCCTCCAAATGTGGCGGATGATCGGAAGCAACTGAACGTTTCTCCTCGTCGAATCGACGTTTCAACTCTTGTAAACTTCGTTTTTCTTCCTGCAAAAAACAGGGAGATTATTGCAAACAATTCATGTGATTTGCTTTGCAAATTACGAAATCATGATTTTAAAAATTGATGCGCAAGATTCAAAAATATCAGGTCTATATTGAAACATTCAGCAATGCCAGTGAATATCAGCAGTCTTCAAGACTTCTTGCAAAAACTTCCAAGACCGTACCTGAATAATCCGTTCCCTCTCTCTCAATCCTTCTTCGCGTATGGCCAATCTTTCGCGTTCCAAATCCAATCGTTGTTTCTCCAAATCGATTCGACCACCGTCGACCGGCGGTGCTGGGCCCGCATTCCGAAATGCCGGTGCTGCGATACCGTCGAATGTTGGCGTATAAGACATTGGCAATGGATGAGGCCAATCTTCGCTGAAATATGAAATCCATGTGTATTTGAAGAATATTTAGAAATACAAATTATAACTTACATGGGTACACGCCAAGCGTCTCCTAATGACATCCAAACTTCGGATTCTTTGCTGGTCAAACAATTGAGCATCAATTCTTTCGCCTCCCTGGTGATTAAAGGCATTATAACGTTGGGCGCCACTGTTCGTCCGATGCCCCATTGGCAAGCGTCCAAGATGACCGTCAATGGCGTGAATAAGAAATGTAATAATTCCGGCGCGTTCGGTTCGTGAATATGATTCTTCAACTTGGCCTAAAAAATAAACCGCCTTCATACTACAGTATACTCAAATTTAAAAAAACCACTCACCAATAGATTGAAGCATAATTTGAATTTTTGAAATACGGCCACGAATTCGGGTTCTATGGGTAGCTGAGCTCGTGCTCTGAGCATAGCCTCGTCCGGATGAGGTTTATTCGAACGCCTGGCCGCACGACGTTGCATGATCAATTCCAAATCCCGTTGAGCTAACGCGCACGCTTGGATTCGACCGACGAAACGTTCGATATCGTCGAAACAACGGTTGAGCGTGTTCTGAAAAAATGACCATCCGTCAATTTCTGATAGGATTGCGCAATCATGGTTTGGGGTGATTTTTTGAATTCACAAAAGATCCAGTGATTTTGAGACCCCCTCCCCGGAGTTACTGTAGTAATCATACGCACCACGTCACGTTCGAAATAATCCGAGGAAGCGTATTGATCGTCTCGTACGCTGAAATTCGTTGCATTACTTCTCGGTCCGATCGGAACGTGCTGTCGATCGTGATGCGATTGTTGATGACGATTTTGATGAACCGGTGAATCGTCCAACGTTCTCGTATGGACAGGATACGAAGACGGTTCCGGTTCAGCTCGGACACCAGGCGGATAAGGCGCATCGAAACCGGTATCTCGTAAGCCACTGAAAAATACAGGGGATTTAAATATGGGTATCATATCCATGCGCATGCATTGCTTTGGAATGCGTGGAAATTTACTTACGGCGGCACTTGTGAAAATCGTCCACTCAAATATAATCGAATATCTTCGCCTACTTCGCTGGCCTAAAAATAGGCACCAGTTGTATTCATCCGGACCGGCATTTCTTCTCGGAATGAGGCTGTACTGATGATTGGCAATACTTTCGCCTGCACTCTGACCTATTGACCAGTCGTGTATACTTACGGCCACTAGTTTGCATTGGAATATGTGCATTTCCGTCGGCGTTGCGGAACGTTTTTGTCGATCTTCGTTCACGATGAATACTAATAGATTATTGTACACGTCTCGTGTATCGTTGGACATGTGCGCCGTTGGTTCGACCACCAAATGTAACGGGAATTGTTCCACGATTTCCTAAGAATACGACATGATTTCTCATCCATTAGTACCAACCGTGCCAAAAAGCCATGCACATAAATTGCGCAATTATGCATCGCGGATCGCATGACATGTATTACATGCATTTTTCCGCCGGAGGAGGCCTTTTGTAAACGACAAGAACGTAACCGACCGATTTTGTCGCCTTGACCGCTTTTCTTTCGACAAGGTTTTCCATTTTCACATTCGAAATGCCCGCGGGTGTACTCGTACGAGTAACTTCCTAAGGTCCCCCATCCTCCTCCTCCTTCTAACCACTTCAAAGGAATGTTGGACACTCATCAAAATTCCTACAGGCCAACGCCAACTTTGGGCCCATGTGAGTGGTGCCCAATCGAGTACACGAATTTTTGGGGGATCCATGAAAAAGCATCACCAATACACGAGACATGGGCTGGGGGGGGGGGGATAGAGCGAAAAGTAGCCACGGTCATTCGAAATGACCACTTCAAGCTTATACATTCATAAACCGCCTCACTCGAGAAATCTGCATCCTTACTAAGTTGAACATATACCAGACGAGTATGAGTTGGGAGGAAAAAACCGCATTTCTCAGATGCCCTACTTCGCGAGCTTTTTCGCATTTCATCGCGGCAGATGTTAAATTGCGCAATTCGCTTTAGCTTACCCCGTTTTCATCTTCAACCACGATTGCTTCGCGTCGTAACCGCAGCACCATTCTTTGAGCCCAGATGGCCGATGAACGTTCCATCTGTTTCAGCTTTCTTATACCATCGTTCGGCCATTGTAATCCTGAATAAACCAAAAATTGCTCATACAAATGCACGAAAAAGCGATGCGAAATTTCCTCGTTTACCGAATTGCGGTCCCACGCCGAACGTGGCCAAATGTTCCACCAAATAACTCGGGCTGTCCTCTTCACGACGGCGGTTATCTGGAAAAATATAGTTCATGATTTTTGCATGTGATAATTAGCCAGGATTTTTTGGGATGCATGAAATGCTTAGCAGGGTCAGCAGTAGTCAAGCAATGACCGCATAAATTCAAAGCTAAGAATCATTCCTTGGATTACAAGGAATCACTGATTTTAGAGATAAAAATTGACCCTGAATTCCCAGAAGACCACATTGGTCTTTGATGCTAATCTTAGATAAGGCCTTCTAAAATCGATAATCATTCCATTGATTAGTGAATTCATGACCATGATTAGCATCAAATTTTGAATATGTGCTGATTTTTCAGCATAAGCCTAATGCCTTTCTTTAAATCAAAACACGAAATTGACTATTTCCAAAAATCTTGCATCATCTTCTGACTCCATGACAGCTACAGTAAGCCACGTATTATAATCATTACTTGACCAACGCATTTGCATTTGATAAAATCCAATAAACTAAGATCAGTGGAGAATCGATTCGAAATTCTATTTGGAAGCTCGGATTTGAGTATAATCGAATGCCAACAATAATATGTACATGCTAATAAAAGCCAGCAATTTTTTTCTCTTAAGCCTCAATGCGAATTGGCCAATGGTCAATGGAAGGAATTTCACATAGCAGAGACCGTTTCAAAGCTGATATTCTTTCTGGTAAATCGACTGGGAGGGATGAGGGGAAACTCGTTTCTCTCCGAAAAGATTTTACTGGAAAAACCGTACGTAACGGTTCGACAAAACCGACCTTGCACTGCCTGCACTGTGGATGGATGGCATGTACAGTCAGTATTGAGGGAAAAGGCTAGCCAAAAGATTTCGTCTGTCAAACAACATACGCATCCAACCAAACGACCGAGCCAGCAGCCCAAAGGTGTATTGTGTATGTATATTGGATGCAGTCGTATGTATACCTGTGCTCATATGAGAAAAGACAGGTTGCGGGGAAAAAGGACCGCTCTCCTCTTCTCTACCTGTCCACGTACACACGACGTAGCTCAGCCAGGCACCGAGCCAATCGCCGATATACGACCATGCATGAGCGAGGAGGAGGGGGGATCGAATGGGAAAATCGCCTTCGCAGCCTCTGCGACAGCCGCTAAAAACCCAAGCATACCTGTGCATTCGGATAGACACCCACCCCACCTTCTTTGGAGAAATGAAAACACGAATGGCATGCATTTGCTGCTGGTTGGTTGGTAGAAGGAGTATGCTCAGCTTTTTCCATCAGCAGACCCCCTGTTTATATTTGATATTGGAGGAGAAAATCCTCCAAGAAAAGAATCATAATTCATTGAGCATTCTCGTTTTACATACATATGCAAAATTCACATGAGAAAATAGGGCGTGAAAATACAATTTCATGAACATTCTCATTTCTAATCACACCGAGAGGCCTGTGAATGAAAAAGCTGCCAACGGATGGCAGTGATTGATGGCCTCGTCATACAGGAATCCATTGGAATCAGCATAGTCGATTATACAGTCACTCAAAATAATCCAGTTTTGAGCATACTGTAGCTCTTCCATTGTTGTTTCCAAAAACTGCTTTCAGATTTTTGCTTCTACCTAATCTAGCATCAAATTTTGCATATCCATGATGTACGTGGAAATTGTGCGGAATTAAATTCTGCATCGAATGGTACTAATTACAATAGTCTAGCAAATTCAGATCTTGAGAAAAGCCTTCCGGCCAGATGCACAGTTCAAAAAAGTACAGTAGAATGCATGGAAAAGGCTTTTCTAATTCTGAACTTTCAGAATGATACAGGCATTTGAAAATGGAATTTATCTGCTTCAAGGCAGCATATGAAACATCCCAGCAAATGATTTCCTTGGTCATGTCAAAAATACATCCACATGCACAGTGAAAAAAATCATTACTCACCTTGCGTATTGGCAGTGATCATTTTCAATCGATGAAAATTTTGTGCGAATATTAGTCGTTTCGGCTACAGTGCAGCCTGTTTTCGTAATGAACCTACTTGAGTAAAAGACGTAGCGAGATTTTATCACTTCGACATATAAGCCCCATTGTTGGCTATGGACTCTTCCAAGTTAGGTTCATAGTGATAAGAAAATTCATACGCAAAATACTAGGGGACGTTGAAAATTGGTCTCTTATCAAAAGAGCAAGCAAGCACAGCTAATTTTCGTCCCACCATGGGCGTAGTCGAATTTGATAATCCAATTTTGTGGTATGCTAAAAATCCAAGTATTCATGCAAGGAAGGATGATTGCAATGAATAAAAATGGAATTTGCATTCTTTTTTCGCATCAAATTTATGCGTGAGTTTTGAAATGGGATTATTGATTTTGATGTGATCACTACAACTGGCCCAGGATTGGTCGATTTTGGATGCTTCAATGTGGAAGCAAGGCTTCTGTTTGCAAATGAACATATTCATTGAAATCTGAGATATTGCTGATATAAAATTTTTGCATTCCTGCATGGCCATACAAACAAGCCAAATGTCCAGCAATGCTCTGTATTTGCAGTCGGCTGGCTTGACCAATGGGAGAAGGAGGCGGAGCTTTGCCTAGCGGTACAGTATGCCAGCATGGCTTGTGCCAAGCTTGACCTGATCTCAAATGTGAGCGGCTACAGTATGATTAGTCCTATACTGATGCAAATTGTTGATTCAAGTGACATTTCTATTTCTTTTGGCGTTGTCAGATTTCAAATATCACGCATATTAGAAATTAATCACAATTATCGATTTCTCGAATAACGATTTTTGAACGATCAGACCGTGATCAATGGATGAAGCATCGTCGATTGTGCAGGAAAACATCCTTGCACAACGTCTGTATCTTTATCTATGTTCTGAAATCACCGATTGAAAATCATGTGTTGAAGCATAGGCAATTCCAAGCTTTTTATCGATTATCTCCACGACGGTATCGATTTGATCGATGAAATTTGGCACAATTACGTGGTTCAGGTCCCCAAATATAATGTCTTCGGTACCTGCATTTTTATGGGAAATTCTCGATCACAATATCATGTACTAGAGGATAAGTACTATTAAAATTTCGAATCTTGAAATACCTGTGATTAATGAACGAAATGCACATTTTCTGAATCAGGTTGACATGCTGATTCTAAAAATCACATGTATTTGGTCGTACGATTCATATTCGGGAGTATTTTGACATCTTTTACGTGGTTATGCTGATGAGTGAGTATAGTTGGAATTTCTTCAGTTTGCGATCTGCAGAGGAAACTGTAAATTATCATTTTCATTTTCCTTAAATTTGCATGGCATTATTCTTGTTTCTTCCCCTTAGGCTTAGGAATAGGTGGCCAAAGGTCGCCTTCTTAGGCTAGATTATTACTTACCTCCAGAATAACTGCTGCTTAGTGAGAGCTTGTCCGCAAACCTTTGCGAAAGTCAAGAGACTTTCAGTCTCTTCATCAGTGCCAGTCGGAGGCAGTCGTTTCATTCACGCGCTTCTGATTGACCCATTCGTTTTCCTACTAATTCTCGCTCGAAAAGATGATTCTTCGTGATACCTTATCATTATTATTGTTCTTGGAATTAGTCTCGGCTCAACAAGGAGGAGCAAATGTTTATCGTGGACGTCCGCCTACGACGTTCAAGCCGTTATTAGGAACATGGCAAATTATAGTCATCACATTAGCCAGTACATTCGTGGTCGTATTCGTCCTCACGTGTTGGTATTTGTATCATTGGAAAAAACGACGATCAGCAATGCGACGTCGAATTATTCCTAGAGAAGAGGAGATCGAGGAAAATGAAAATGAAAATGACGATGACGTTGAAGGATCGAAGAAATCCAAATCCGATGGATCAGTCAAATCCAAGCAGATGAGCGGATTAGCCAAGGCGAAATCCGGCGGTGGATCAGCCAAATCCGGTGGATTAGCCAAAGCGAAGTCCGGCAGTGGATTAGTCAAATCCAAGAAGATGAGTGGATTAGTGAAGGCGAAGTCCGGCGGCGGGTTAGCCAAATTCGGTGGTTTAGCCAAATCCAAGAAGATGGGCGGATTAGCGAAGGCGAAGTCAGGCGGTGGATTGGCCAAATGCAAAGGCGACGGTTTAGTGAAGAAATCCAAGTCAGCCGGATCGAAAAGCGGTGGAGTCAAGATTGCAAAGCCCAAATCCAAAGCAAAGAAATGATTCATATTGGACTTTATAATGACGGATACACGAATTATTAGCCGATTTTTCCGAATTCTGCTATTACGCTACAGTAATCCACGCCTGTCAGAATATACAGTACTGGTCAAATTTAATTGGTCACTTCATTATCATGTACAATGTGGATGCTCGTGTAGCTCCAGAAAATGCTTTTTATGCATGCGTATATATGGAATATGCGTACAGTATGCCTTGGTCAGTGAGATTTCTTCAATGCGGATATGTGCAATTTCCCATCAGCTTTCATGGTGGTTTTGACACTGCGTAAATCCACATCCGGTGGTAATTTGTATGTACGCTGAATTTCGCGTGTTCTGCTTGTACCGCCTGGGCCTGGGACTTCCTTGGAGCATCGAATGACCAATTCCTCATTGACCACTTTCACCTGAAATAGGGAATGCTGATTCATGCGTGTGAATATGGACGCATGTCCAGAGAAGATTTTGTTAGCCACAATTGGCTTGCTGCGGTCAAGGACCACAAAATCATGGGCAGAGTCCAGAGCACACTGGACACTGTCCAGCAGGAAAAAATTGCTTTCAGAAAAGCATGCATGCAAACATTAGGCTGACGGGTTCAGCCAGCTTTCCAATGTAAAATTTCACCCTGAATTTAGCTGCATTCAATGCAGCTGGCTCCATTGAAGCTAAATGGCTTCACGACATCATCTGAAGATGCTTCAGATTTTCCCACGGTCTTACGTCAATCTCATTGGCCTTAAACGAAGGGATTTCCAAATCAGCCGAGAATGTGCGTGAATCATTTTTAACATTGACAATACCATCTTGAGTTTGTAATGGCCAATCCCAAGTATTGGATGATGTTCTAGTTGCCATTTTAAAAATCACTTTTCGCCCACTTTTGATTTTCCTCTACCACCAACGGAACTCCTCCGACCGAAGTGACTAGTAGTGAAGATTTTTCTCTTTTACCAGGATGAGCCTTTGGGTGAGGCTTTTAATAAACAAACCGGGTGAACATGCTTCTCATAGCTTCTGAAGAAAACTCCAGTTTCCAATGGGGAGAAAAACTTCTTTCACCTTCCGTTATTTTCAGCTAACATTAGCTTCCCAACAGACTTTGGCGCCGCTTTTTTACCTGCATTTAATCAATGTTTAACAACGTGATTTCGTGCAAGAATTCGAATGGCAAAAGTACTTGAGTAAACCTCGCGGGAGGGTGGAGGAGATGGTTGAGAAGGGGTTTTATAATTCTATTTACTATACACTTTCGGTTCATCCCAAATTTCTTTACCCGAGACTGAGTCAATCTCGAAATTTTAGCTTTGAAAAATTAATCCTACTCGGGTTTAGTGGCTAAAATTACATCACTGGCATGATTCTGGAAAAAGTGAATACATCCATTTTGAAACCATCGTTTTTCTGAATCGGAATTTCCTACTGATGCAGAAGAAATAATCGAAATTTGCTAAAAATATGCACGTGCGTACTTGCGTTTGTAAAAATTGCGCAGTATCGAAACGGATCGCCGAATTGCGTAATTACAATTTGAATTATCATGTAAAAATCAGTAAATGCATGAAAATCCGTTTTCAGGAATTCTTGCCATGATTACAGTAACCCCACGCTGAACCTCCATGATCGATTTTGAATTTTTGCGCCTTTTTTACCAGCTGCTTATGACAAATGTCGGTCGTCGAGTGCGGTTTGTTGCCAGCCGGCTGGTATAAACGAAAATCTTCGCTCCAGGCTGGACGAAAGAAAACGCTATGATGAAAATTGCCTAATCATCGATCGATTCTAATCTGATTTTGTACGATTTTCTACGATATTTTTATTGCCAATTAATGAAAAATGTCGAATCCGAACGAGAATAATCCAAATCCTGAAAAATCCCTGAACGAATTGGCTTCGTCTCGACCTGGCGAAGAACCGGAAGTCATCGAATCTGAATTTGCTTCTGCTCAACACCCGATTTTACCCGATTCAGAACCGGTGAGTCAATATTTTTATGAATATAAAAGGATCATTGCAAACAATCTCCATTAAATTTTGACTTTATTGATCAAAAAATGATGATTGCATTCATATTTCGTTTTCAGCCTCCAATCGATGACTCGACGGATGGATCTGAAGATTTTCCCAGCGCGGATGTCGAAGAAGAAGTGGATAATCAATTAAAGCCGATGGTATATTACGAACGACCGGTAAGCAAAAAATGTTTGGAAAATTTATCTTTATATAAAAACTGTCTAAATTTCAGGTGAAGCACAAACAAGTGCAGCCGGTGATGGAGGAAGCGGAGGAGATATTTCCAAACGACAAAAACCGTAAATCGAATAAAGTGGCGCAAAAAGCGTTGATCAGGCATCAAACGGCGGCTCCAATGATCGTCCGAAATGGTAAACGGATTTATCCGGCCGAAATTCTCGTCGAAATTGCTACGATCCAAGTTTCTCAAGAAAAACCATCCGATATTTCGCTGGCAGCTGTCACGATTGGTTCTACTCGAGCCGATATTAGCCAACCGTCACACGTATGGGTGCCAATGAAAAATTTGCACACGGATCTCATGCATTTTTTATTACAGGTACCAGCTAAGAATGCAATTGACGTGGCCTCGATGGCAAATCCTGTCCAAACGCCGGCGGAACGAGCGCCTCCAACTCCATTAGTGATTACGTCTACGACCATTGATGATCAACGATGCATGGAAATGGAACGTCCGACTCCAATAGTAGTCCAATCCACGACTTCCAATATTCAATCGACTATGAAAGGGGAACGACCGGCTCCAATGGTGATCGCAGCCAAAACCCTCAGTACAGAACAATCGGCGGAAAATAGTGGCAATATTCCAGTCGAAATTCAGGCCGAAATTGCTACGATCCAAGTTCCTCATGAAAAACCAGCTACTATTCTGACTATTGGTTCTACTCGAACCAATATTGGCGAAGCGTCAGAGGTATGACTGCATTGAAAGTTTGCACATGAATCTGATGCAATCTTTTATTGCAGGCGGTGGTTGAGAAGGCAATTGATGTGGCCTCGATGGGAAATCTTATCCAACAGCCGATGGAGGGAGCGTCTCCAACTCCACTGGTGATTACATCCACAACCATCGATGAACAAAGTTTCGTGGAAATGGATCGTCCGACTCCAACAATAGTCCAATCCGCGATTTCCAGTATTCAATCGACTATGAAAGGGGAACGACCGGCTCCAATGGTGATCGCGGCCGAAACCGTCAGTACTCAACAATCGTTGGAAAATAGTGGCGGTATTCCAATCGAAGTTCAGGCCGAAATTGCTGCCATCGCACCACCTCAAGAGAAACCAGCTACTATTCTGACTATTAGTTATACTCGAGCCGACATTGGCCAAGCGTCACAGGTATGGGTGCCAATGAAAAATTTGCACACAGATCTTATTCAATCTTATATTGCAGGCGGTGGTTGAGAAGGCCATTGACGTGGCCTCGATGGGAAATCTTATCCAAACGCCGACGGAGGGAGCGTCTCCAACTCCACTGGTGATTGCATACACGACCATTGAAGATCAACGATTGTTGGAAATGGAACGTCCGACTCCAACAATAGTCCAATCCGCGATTTCCAGTATTCAAACGACCATGGAATGTGAACGACCGGCTCCAATGGTGATCGCAGCCGAAACCGTCAGTACGCAGCAATCGGTGGAAAATAGTGGCGTCATTCCAGTCGAAATTCAGGCCAAAATTGCTCCCATCACAACACCTGAAGAGGAATCAGCCGCTATTTGTCAGCCAGCTGCCACGATTGGTTCTACTCGAGCCGAAATTGGCCAAGCGTCACAGGTATGGGCGCACTGAAAATTTGCACACTGATCTGATGCATTTTTTTTTATTGCAGGCGGTGGTTGAGAAGGCAATTGACGTGGCCTCGATGGGAAATCCTATCCAAAAAGTGTCGGAACGAGCGTCTCCAACTCCACTGGTGATTAC
>JAQIWJ010000974.1:0-14299 GCA_034695185.1 Discolaimus major
AAACAAGGTCAGCTCTATCATTTAAGCCACATTTCGCTACAATAGCAATTTGACAGCTGGGGAGGGTTCCTCGTTAGCAGAATCCACATGTCTTCGGACACCAATACTTCATGGCGTCATGACTGCATTGATCTTTGCGGTTCAAGCATCAGTGGTGTATGCTTGCAAGTAACAGCTAAAATTGATCACATTTTTGAAATCCTTGGTCAAGTTCATGACACAAAAATCTTACTTGGTGGTGCAACAGACGGTGCAGCAGTTGTTCTGGTGGTGGTGGTGGTGGTTACTGGCTATCTGCCTCCACAATATCCACACGATTTCCGGCAAGCCGATTTCATCCAACATTCCGTCGAGCATTTTTCAATATGGTCATAGCAATATGTAATGTCGTCTTCACAAGCAGCTGAAGAAAATATTGGCTGGTTAATCTTAGAACCGCATAAGTTATGCATACTTACGTGGTGATACAATTGGTGCTTCTGGCTGTTATCGCGGCCAAAATTGCAGGAAATATAGAGCCAACCATGCAGAATCGGAAAATCGCATTTTTAGCGGCCACATTTGCTTGGTCAGCTGGATAATGACCATCAAAGTGGACAACTGACCAGCCAAATGGACTGGTAGGCACATAAAACGAAAGCCTGTTGTTCACTGATGCCAAATCTGTAAATAACTTTGGCAACACCTGCACAATTCGCTAGATATTGGTCATTGTCCATGCTGATCATGGGTTTTTGACAGTTTTTGGTCAATGCTTGCATGGAAATCAGAAATACTGCAAGATTTCGCTTCAGGGCATTGTAAACTTTCATTTGAGCTGTCTCTCGACCAGCTTGGCAGCAATTCATGTGTCCACTTCTCTGGTCATTTGCTGGTCACTGAGGTAAATGAGGCCCAAAAACATCATTTTCTTGCTCAGCGTGAAAAGCCCTTTCAAATAAGGATGTTTCACCAAAATCGGGATATGGCACTTAGGAGGCTTCCCTTGTTAGCTTTTCCAAATCCTTGCTGAAATCATTCAATGCTGCTTCAGATTTTCCTAGACGACCACATGTTTTGTGATGTCTGAATGTTAGACACGTGAAATACTAAAAATGGAATCCCAGACGCAACTGGAATTCGGTGCTTGTCAACTACTAGCACGGAAGCGTCGTTTCAGTGAAAGACACTCGTAAAATCACGTGGCAAAGCTGTGAACAATATTTATGGCCTTATGTTGCAATGGTTTTTTGATAATGCCACCGGGAGCGTGGAATTTGGTGCTAGGCGCAGGAAGGACCAAAAATGCAACGAGATCCCTCAATTGCGTCATACTGTATCTTTTATCAAACGTACGCCGTTTCTGGGACCAACCGTGCCTCAAATTCAGTAGTTTACGTTTCTTTCTCCGACCAAGCCTAGAAAGCATGTCCCAGGGGGCGGTTTTTCGCCTGGTACGGAGAAGCAGAAATCCATCATTTTATTCAAGGTGCAACTGCTTTGTTGAAAACTTTGCCCTATCATCAATTACTTTAGTAAGAAACAACAGGCGTCCTCCTTCCGCCGAGGTATCCAAGAAAGCAACAAAATTTTCTAGAGAATACTAGAAAAGAATAAGGTGCTCCGGAAACGTCCGGATTCAAATTGTACTTTGGTCTTGGAGGGAGGGCTTTTCCGGATCGAAAAACAAACCGCCTTAAAATCGGCTTCCACTTTGGAGATAAGGTCAGAAGCGGATGTTTCAGTCGCGGAGAACGGCTGAGCTTAGAGAAATTCGAATTTAAAAGAATTCGGCTATACGAAAACGAATTTGTGTCGCCATGAATCTAGTGGCGGCTCGATCCGTGATTTTGGCCATCACGTGCGCTTTGGTGGTAGCCAATCCGATGAAAAGATCGGCTGAGAAATGTTCTACTGAATGTTCTGGTAAGAAGCATGAAACCATGAAAAGCGGTACAGCATTGAATATGCTACGATTTTGCATTAATTTTGAGAACAAAATTTGCATAAAAAATCATGTCAGTCATGAATCATGATACGCACTGCATTAAGAAAACAGTTTTTGGCTTCAGAGTCAACAAAATTTCACATCGTCTCATTGAGGGGCGTACTGTAGCATAAATTGTGATGCTTTCTGTGTCCAACCCCATGCAAATTTTACATTGCTTTATAAACCATATTCTGATCAATTTCCTTGAAAAGCTTACTTCGCATTTGCAAAGCCCAAAATTCCCCTTGTTTTCTCCATTTTGAACCCTGTCAAAATCCCGGATTTTGTAAGCATATAAATCAAATGTATGCGAGTCTAAACAATGGACCAACATCTGTGCATTTCCCAAATCCAGGCCAGAGAAAGATAAAAGACACCGTCGGTGTCTAGATTTTGCTGTTGTTTGCACCCGCGACGAAATTTAAATCCAATAACATTTGCTGGTGTCAATCAAAAGAATAGCCCCATGATTGCAAAATGAACGCCTTTGCAGGCAGTTCAAAATATCGATACCAAGTTGGTAAATCGTATCAATATCAATACGAAACAGAGACCAAAGTTAAATTAGCCGGTGTTTCCGAAAATGATGCATCGGTCAAAATCGAATCCGCTGTTCAAATATCCGTCATTTCGCCATGCGAATTCTCGTTGAAAGTAAAGTTTCATCGTTCGTGCGTTTTTTGTGAGCTGATCAACGCTGATCATCGTTTCAGCTGAGTCAAGTGAAGATCACTGGCCCGAGTGCGGCCGATTTGGGTAGCGATTGGCAACAAGAATTGGCCAAATACGTCACGCGTTTCTCGTTCGACGATGGCGAAATTGGCGAGATTTGCCCGAAAGCAGAGGAACCCGAGTGGTCGGTCAATATAAAACGTGCAATTTTGTCAGCTTTCCAAAATGCGCAAATCGGCCGAATTGGCACGTTCGATAGTTATGAGGTAAAGGGTTGAATTGTTTTTCACTCGGCATCACCCGCTCATTCGGGTGATGATGCCAAAAATAATTGCGAATTTAGTCGGTTTGCCAAATGAGGTACAAAGTCCTCATTGTTTTCCGAAAGCATTTCCGATGACTTTGAACCTTTTGAAATTAATGAACCAGGCTCAGACTGGCACGGAAGAAATCTTGCGTTTTCATTCATCGGTCTCCATTCCAGTGCTTCTGGTTACTGTACTTTCACTCATTGCCTTGACGCACGCTATAGGTTTCGCGCAAAATAATTCGAATCTCGCTGTAAGCAACAGCGGATGTCTGCTAGGGTGCGCCATATCAGAAAATACCGGAATTCCCAAAATTCAGGAAAAAATCATAAATGCTGATTTTGATGATCAAATTATGATGTCAAATCACGAAATCCCTTCAGGAAGACGTCAGTGGCCGTTGCCCTACTCAATTCGAAGTGAAAGACGATGGCGGCGATGCCAAGACTATTACCAAAACCAAAAATTTGGTCAGCTGTTTCAATCGGCTTGGACACAATTCAGCGCTTCGCATGATACCGTACGAAGTTCGATCGGTGAGTTTAGAAAAGTTTTACCAGCTTTGATGCATCTGAATTAGGTGTTTATAATGGATTTGCGAAATCCATAATATTTTGTATGCCTGCTTGTTTTCATGCAACTATACATTTCAACTATTTATTTCAGATCTACCAATTTAATCCGGTGATCGATTCCAAACAAACGTGCAAGCAAATAATTCGCAATGGTCGACTGGAAGATTCGTCTTGCGAAGAGAAACACCTGATGAAACGATGGAACAACGCAGACAAAGGCGGAATTATGGCCACCGGTTCTCAGAAATTGCGTTTCGTCAGCGAAAATGGCAATGTGGTACAAGGAGGTATGCTATTACTTCCATATTCCAGAGGTTTGGTATCCTAATTATTCCTCAATTATTTTCAGATGCCGGCCAAGCGAAGAAACTTCATTTCGATCACAAGGAATTGGAACACACCGAATCGAGACAAGCCTTGACCGATGCTCGCAAGAATTTGCAAGATCTCTGCGCCAGCAGCAAAGAAGAAGTTCGACCCGAAACGCCCGGCCATTTCAATGAACTGGTCTACAATTTGCGAAAATTGAGCGTGGCCGATTTGAGAACGCTGTATCAAGATATTGGTCAATCCAGCGCCTGCGAAACGTCCAAACAATGCTTCTTGAACGCGTTGCCAATGTGCTCAACTACCGGATGCGTCTCGTTGGTGGCTGAAATTCTGAAGAACGGCATTAATCAATTAACGGATATTCAGAAGAAAGTCTACTTCACGTCGTTTGCTTTGGTTCCCCACGTCAAGAAAGAAATGGTCACCGCCGTTACTCCATTGATCGATAGTATTCCTAAAGAAGGTATGTATTTAAAATTGATTAGCTCATACTCAAAATGCTCATTGGCTGCTTTCTTCCAGGCTTATTGGGCGTGTCAACGTTGGTGCACACGTATTGTCGTGAATATCCATCTTGCGGTGGTCAACCAGAAGTGACGGCGGTCGTACAGAAGCTTGCCAGCGTCCTTGGTTCAAAGTGTGAAGCTGCTAACGGTGATGCTCGCGATGGGGTAAGCACTTACTAATTTCTGCTGATGAGACAAATGCAGTTACACCCTCATTTTAGATCATATATGCCTTGAGAGCGTTGGGAAACATTGGTCATTCAACCGAGAGCGTCGATAAACGAGTCAATTGCTTGAAAGAGAAGACGAATACAATGGATATTCGCTTGGCCGCAGTCCAATCATTACGTCGTACTCCTTGCTCTGCTATGGTAAGTATTTTCTGTTATCGATTGCGTTGGCTGGTTGATTGATAACGTCGTTTTTCAGGTAACGCCTTTGAAAGAGCGTTTTGCGGATCCGGACGAAGATGTGGAGATTCGTTTGACGTCGTTCTTGACATTCATCAAATGTGCAACACCCGAAATCGTTAATTCAGTCAAGGATATTTTGGAACGAGAACAAGTGCATCAAGGTAAGCCATCTTTAATAATCTAGCAACTGCACAACTGATGGGTGTGCATTCTTTTCAGTTGGCTCATTCGTGCGTACTTATTTTGAACAAGTCGGTGCGTCTTCGGATCCATGCAAGCAAGAAATTCAGAACCTGCTGTCCAGCCACTACATCACGAAACGCTTCAACCGCGATCCGAGAAAGTATTCGCGCTTCTTCGAAACGTCCAAGTTCTCCAACACCTGGAATTTCGGAGGCCACGCCGACAGTGCCGTCATATTCTCGCCGCAAGGATATATGCCAAGACAAGGTTTCGTCAACCTCACGATAGACGCCTTTGGTCAATCAATCAATTTGCTGGAAATCGGCGGTCGTCTCGATGGCATCGAACAAATGTTGGACAAATTTTTCGGACCAAGAGGCTTCGTGACAAATCCTACCCGTTACATCTTCGACCCAGAAGTATCAGATCCACATCCGAATCCAAAGGTCGTCGAGTTACAAGAGAAGGTAATCATTGCCGTATTGTCCTTAACGCTGATTCTGAAGTCGGTGATTTTGCTTTTAGTATGGACGGCATATCAAAAAAACCAAGAATCTCGATTTATCGTGGTATATTCGCATATTTGGCGATGAAGTAGCGTACAAGGACATCAGAAATATTGACGCTGTTGAGAAGTACGAGAAATTCAGGCAAGGTCTACTCCAAGGAAGAGAAAAAGCGGTAAGTTCTCCTTCATATGGACAGGTGAATTGCTGTCAATACGGGAATTTAATGAAGGCTTTTTCAGCTTAATCTGGCTCGTGCAAATCAATTGATCAATCATTACGCTTCGATCCCAACCGTTTCTGGTCTTCCGTTGCATTTGGCCGCCAATGTGACCGTGGCACTCAAGGTGGACTTCAATGGCAAACTCGATACGTCGAAAATTACCCAAGGAAGTGCAGAAATGCGACTGAATCTGAAACCGAGCGCTGTCGTCGAAAGATCCTTCATATTCGCCATCCACGCTGGTCATTCGAAATTTGGTGTCAACATGAAAGAAATTTTGCATTCATCGACGGCTGCCAATATCCATGTGGACATAAAGAACGGCAATACATTCAAATCGTCGGTGGAATTGCCAAAGCAGAAGAATGAAATTATCCAATATGAGTAAGCATGGCTAATTTATTGATTGCACGCGGCTAATCTTAGTTCTCTATTTTAGCATCAAATTATTTACGATCAAGAATAACGTGCCAATCGAAGAACTCGGTATCCAAAGGGATCGCGTCTCAGGCAGCGTCTGCACTCCGGATCGTCTCAACCGATGGATTGGATTCAAATTGTGTCACGAAGCTTCCTTCGCCAACGCCTCGTCAGTACCGGATGCGCCATATTTCCCATTGACTGGACCGTTTCATTACGCCGCCATATTGGAGAAGACGGATCCGAATTTGAGAGCATACGAATTCACGGCCTCGTTCAAAAATACTTCGGTACGTTTTGTGTGCGTGTACAAGTTCTTGTCTATTTGATCAAAATATGATTTTAGGCTGGCGGCAAGAAAGTACAATTCTCGTTCAATACGCCAGGATCAGCAGTAGATCGCGAAATCACTCTCGACGCCGATTATCTGCGTGGCCAGTCGTTGGCTATCAAGTTCAAATCACCGTTGAGGAAAATTGACGCTCAAGGAACGTTGGAGGTTGCTGGCAGAAAGCAAACGGGCAGGATCAATATCAAAGTGGACAATACGCGAGATTATGTGCTGACTGGAAGTCAGGAGGTGAGCTGAAAATAATGGTTACTTTGAAAATGCGAACGCTGTATTGGTTTTAGGTTGAAGACACTGCTAACGGTGGACGCAAAGCGATTTACAAAGGTGAAATCACTCGGCCTGGACAACAACCCATCATGCTCTCGGCGACGGATAATTTGGAATTGCCTCCCAGTGGATTCTTCAAGAGATCATTCGAATTCAAGGGCATCAATATGTACGATCAGCCAGTGGAATTTAAATGTAAGTGCTTCAGTTCAGTCGTTGACTGTCAGAAATCTAAGGTCATACTTCATTTTAGCTGTCGTGGAAAGAATTGGTCAACGTGAAGGCAAACTCGACTATGATCTGAAATCACCCAAATTGAATTCGAAAGTGGCTGGCCGCGTCACCATGGATGGCGACATCCGAAAGGTATTCCGAATGATGGACGACAATGTGAAGAATGAATTCGACTGGACTATCGAATACCAACGTCCAGGCGTCGATCCGCAAATGAACAAAGTCGAGCTCAAATACGTTCTGGATTATTCCCGTCGTGGACAGACCGTGAAAGTGGACGAGATCGTCAAAGGCAAATGCTCGTCGAATCCCAACTACAACATCGATCATCGAATGATCTTGGAGAAAGGACCGAATCAATTCGAGGCGAAAATGCAAGGCCAGTACGGATCGAGATGCGACTTGCTGATCACGATTTCGTCCAAGAATTCCACAGATAATAAACATACGGGAATGGCACAAATCAAATCGACCAGCTACGCCCTGGATCACAAGGCCGATTTCACGTACCAGAACAGTTTGCCGAATTCATTCGCCGCCAGCGTCAAATTGGATACTCCGGACTTGAAAAATATTACCGCCGAAGGTCGTTATTCGAGAACTCCTCAGCAAACCGAAGGCGAAGCCAAATTGTCTTATCCGGGAAAGAATTTGCGTGTCTACAAGAAACTGACGCCGGCTGGAACGAACAAATACAAGTCGCAAGTTATTCTTCAATGGGAAACCAACAAGCAAATCGAATTGAACAGCGATCTCACGTACAACACCCAAGCCAACGATTACGAATTGAAAACCATCGCTACTGGGACGGATAATCAACAGTGGACATTCCTGAAGAAAGTCAACGTGGAGAATATGAACGTCAAATCGGTCGCTTCACTTCTGAAAGGACAAGAGGTATGTATTGTCAGAATTCCATACAATCCCTTCAGTCTTCATGGTTTTATGTACACTCCAGTAAACATTGCCTTTCAGGTTTACTACGATCTGAAATTGGACGTGACGAAAGAAAGCGCCAAGAAACAGAAAATCCAAGCTCAATTCCGAGGCGGTATTGGTGCCAATCGATTCGACGTATCCACGGATGGGTCGGTGGAAGATTTGGACAAGGCCCGCAAGATTATCTTCAATGCGAAGAAAGGTCAAGCCGAATTGTTGAAAGGAGAATTGATCATACCGAATACGATGCCGTCACGGGAATCTTGGAAGAATGAACAGCAGAAACAAGTGAAGATCGACTTGTCGTGGCCGAATAGCAGCGTCATGGTCGATTATCAACGCCGGAAGACCGGTGATCGCACTTACGAGATCGACGCTATTGTGAAAGCCAACTTGCCCCAATACGGTTCGCCCATCGACAGGAAATTGAATGCAAAGATCGATATTGGAACAGTGGTCCAGGATGCATCAGCCAACACGAGGCAACCAGTGGTCAATATCACCTGGTTCAAAGATAACAACCGACTATTGCAATTGGATTTCGGCGGAAGTGTACGCTACAGCCGGTCGAGAATGCATGAAAGCCAACCCGATTATTACACGTATCCCAGCGGATTTTCGGGCGATATTGCATTGAAAACATTCGAACCGTGGACGAGGCGTCACGTTTCGACTGCCGTCTTCGTTGGATCAGCCGAAGGCGAACGTCACATGGAAATGTCTTTGATGGGCGTGAATCATTTGGAAAATCGTCGATTCGGATTCAAAGTTGGAGATCAAACGCCAATTATCCAGCAGACTCAATACAAACGCATCGTCGACGTGGATCTATTCGTCAGTGATCGAAGTTTGAAAATGAAACATACTTACGAACGGGACGAGAATCAGAAATCGAAGAAATTGAGAGGAGAAATCGAATTCTCGGACAATATGATGCCTCGTCAACGTCGAGATGCTCAAATGAAACGGATTGTTCACGAATGGTCCTGCGTTGATGGTGCCGCGACCAAGACGTTAACGACCAAACTGCAAACGCCGTTCGATCAATTGACGGAATTCGAAGGCAATTTGGAATTATTCAAACAAGAGAGGCAACATCGGCATAGTTTGGAACTGAAATGGAATCGGGACCAGAATTTGAAATTGCAAGTGAAAGGGGACGTCGCCGGCGATTACACCAACGTGGACGGCTCATTGAACAGTACTATCACGGGAATGAAGAGTGTACAATTCATGCTGAAATCGGATCTTCGAACTGGACGAGATTTTGAAGCCAAGTAAAATGCCCATTCTTTTTTACATGAAAAATCTTGACTTTTCTTTCTGTGTTTTAGATTGGATTGGAATGACGCCAGCCGATTGCGTGCTCATCACAAACGTACCAGTCAAAATGGCGATGAAAAATGGTCGAACGGCGTCGAAGCAACTATCCCCAATACGGTCGTTTACAAAGCGTTGGCCGATGTGGGTTGGAACACCAACACCGGCAAATACAAACTGAATACGGAATCCCATTTGAACGGCAATGGCACGTACAAGGTATTGGCCGATTTCGATACGAAAACCAAAGAAGGAACCGTGGAAGTCAATACGCCGACCCTGCAATTGCGACAAGCCAAGGCTCAAGTGACCAAACTCAGCGAGAATGAATACGAACTGAAGATGGTCCAGAATTCACAAACTCAAGCCGACGTCAAAGCCACGTTGAAGTTGGAGAATGACAAACAGAAAGTTGCCGTCGAAGTGAAGAATGTTCAACAACCGTTCAAGACCGAATTTGAACACGAATGGACTCCGACGCATTTCCTGATCGGTGGTGAATTCAGTCGCGATACGCAAACACCAGGACAAACCTACGGACTCAAGGTTAGCATTCTCATGAAGCCTGCATGTAGAAATCCTTATTTTAATCAGCTCCTTTCTTTTAGCTCGGTTTGGACAAGCCAAGCAATGGTTCCCGTGCTGTGAAAGTTGCACTATCGTATCCATCAAGGAAGTTGAAGATCAATTATCAACGAGATATTGATTTGCCAGCGAAAGGCAACTGGTCGTTGGAAGTTCAGTAAGTACAATTTTCAGTTTGTTTTGGATGATTCAATGAATCATTGCCATATTTTCAGGCCTAATGATGATCAGCCCAGTACCAAGATCCAGTTTGTTGCGGAGAGACCGACCTCTGATCAATGCAAATTCGGCCTGCACGTCACCAAAGGAACAATTGGTCAATTGCATTTGCTCGCCAACATTCAAAGTACGGGCGTTTGCGCGGCTGGTGAACGACGACAAGGCTGCCAATATTCGGGCGATGTGTCGTTAAAATATTCCGACGATCCGAACAAATTGCTGACGCACAAGTTCAATTTTAAACGCGAAATGACTGAACAACGTCCAAAATATTCTTACGAATGGGAATCCAAGCATCCGGCCACTGGTATTCAAGTCAAACAGTAAGTATTTATTACTCTGATCAGTGCAGCATCGATCCTAATGCTGTTCTCTTGTTTCAGTCATGGCTCATGGTTGATCGACGCTTGCGTCGAAGGAAGACCAGAATGCAAGCGAAGCATCGAAGCTGGAATTGAAATTTTGGACAAGCAGAAGCAGAATAAAGTCTACAAATACAAATTCGAGACGGATTCCTTCAGGACGGCTACATCGGAAGTAAGTATATTGTCGAATTTTATAAATCCTTGGTAATGATTGCTTGATTTCAGATCACATCACCGACCGGCCGAATGGGCGAAAGCTATCGTTGGGACGGTGAACAATTCACGATGGCCATCAAACGCGACAACAGGGATATCTACCAATTGACCGCTGGTTTCGACAGGCCGGATAAAGAGTACAAGATTGAATTGAAAGATGCTGGTAAGCATTTTTACTGTGTTCTAGTCCTTCTATTGACTAATGCGTATTCAATTTCAGCTACATCCGAGGTCATCATCCACGCTGGGGCCAAGAAACCGGGTCCAGACAGCGTCGAATTGGTATTGTGGCATTCAACGAATCAACAAAAAGTCGAGGATATCAGTATCATTACGGCTTTGCGAGAGAACAGTCGCATTCGATCACGTTTATACGTCAGGCCGGCGTTGAGGGAAAACTTCAAGGTAAGATCAAGCTTGCCTTCTCCTCAGATACGACTCTGAGGATGGTCCCTTTTCAGCCGTACATGGAAGCTCAATGGAACAAGATTGTGGAGAACACACGGCGTACAGCTGCCAATGATACGACCCTGGCTCATTTGATCGAGGCACGTCAGAATTTGAGACAAGACATTGCGAATAGTTTGAAACCGATGGTCGATCAATGGCAACAAAGTCACGAGTAAGTAATTTGGATGTTCTTATTGAGCTGAATTAATATCCGATCCTTCTTTAGGGCTTTGAGTCGTGAATTTGGCGTCAATTTCGGTGCATTGCGAGATTTGGTCGTGAATTACGCCGGTGCATTGCGCAGTATGAGGAAGATCGTGGAAGGATATTTCAAATTGCTACTGGATCGTGCAACGTCAACGATTCCCAGTCAAACGTTGAATCAAATGTGGATGGACGTAAGTTATTAGAGTTTTGCAAATTATCAGCTGTAAATTAGCTTTCGGGTTTCAGGTACAAGCATTCTTCCCACAGCAAGTGGAGAAAGCCTTGCGATTGGGCAATGCAATCGCTGCAAGCTTCAACGATTTGATCGCTCCTTTCAGAAATATGGCCGCTAATTGGCACACGACTCGTGACGACATCTACCGTGCGTTACAAATCGATGAATTGAGAACGTATTTTGCAACAATGTTCGATGGAATTCGACGTAACCCGACCGTACAAAGGATAATCGAATTCTTCACCAGCATCGGCTCCAGAATGCCAAATATGGATTGGGATTTTGTCAGGGTAAGTCGATTGTATAGGTCAGCTTTTGGCTGCCAATTATTGCGTATTTATTATAGAACACTGCGTCGAATTTGAACAGTCGGGCATCGCAAGCGGCCACGGATACTCGCCGGCAAGTGGACCAGCAAGCAACCGTTTGGTGGAACGAATTATTGAGGAACAACGACACAAGCGCCATCGCCAGATTCTTGCAAGAAGCGTATAATCGAATCGTTTGGCATCTGTCGCGTGCGGGACCAGGAGACCAGGCCAGGGGATTCTACGAATGGACCACCCAAGAATTCCGCGATTTGACGACTGGCGGAGGCGTGGCCAGAGAATACATGCCTCGTCTTGACGTAAGAATTTTCGATGTTTATGGTTGGAATATAATAATGATTGTTCTATTTTCAGGTCAACGATCAACAAGGCGTTTACGTTGTGGAAGCACCGCTGCCTGGCAACTTCAAATCGTTGGATGAAATCGTGAGCAAATTTCACATCGATCGGCTGAGGAATTTGAAAGTCACATTGACGGCCAGGGTTGGAGCGTTTGCTCAAGACGCCGATTATGCTGTTCGTGATATTTTGGTCAATATTCAACCGTCCTCAATGAGTGCTGCTTTGAAATCGCCTTTGGCAAGTGAGTTTGAATGATTTTATGGCTGCTGAACAACTCGGCATATACAAATGCCTGCTTTCAGGCACTGCGATATTGGCTGGTGATCAACATTTCATTACGTTCGACGATCAAGAATTCGATTTCGCCGGTGAATGCGATTATTTGTTGGCCAGAGATTTTGCCAAAGGAGAATTCACCATATCAGTCAGTTTCGAACGTGCTCAAGGTCGTGTCAAACGCAAGTCGATTACCGTCGAATATTGGGGAAGCAAAGTGGAGATCTTCTATGATAACAAGGTAAGCGTTGGTACTAAACTTCGCTGAACTGAGATTTAATCGTCGTGATCTGTTTCAGGTGAAAATCAATGGCGCAGAAATGGAATTACCATGGCACGACCTGCAACAAGATACGAAAGATATGCCTTTGGCAGTATTCCGTCGTGGGAACAGCGTCATCGTCAAGGCTATCGACGATTTGACGGTGGAATGCGATGGATATTTCCACATCTGCCGTATCATCGTGCCGAGACGATTCCACGCCAGATCCGGAGGTTAGTATTTTCAGTTCGAAAATTGCTCGACAAATGCAAATCACGAATGACACGAATTTCTTTCAGGCTTATTGGGAACAAACGACTTCGAACCGAATAACGACTTCACCAAACCCGATCACAGACGCACGACCAACGTGGCTGAATTCGCACGAGAATGGACGACCAGTGCCAATTGCGCAGTGTCGGATAATCGAGCCGATCAACGAGTGGTTGAAAACGCGGAATGCATGGAATTATTGAACGATACCGCGTCTTCTCTTCGAACGTGCTATCATCGCCTCTCGCCGGAACCGTTTTACAGAATGTGCTCGTTGGATGCCGATCAACCCAATGGTAAATGCACCGCAGTGGTCGCCTATGTGAAAGCTTGCGAGGACAAAGGAGTCGGCTTGGATATACCCGGAGAATGCAGTAAGTTGAATGTGGTCACTTCAGTACCGTATTTGGATAAATGCTATTTCGTTTCAGTCCAATGCAAAATCGGCGAAGGATCATCAGCCACGACGTTGGTGGAAGAACAATTGCATCGTATGGAAGACAACCAGGTGCCGAATTTTGTCGACGTCGTATTCATTGTGGAAGAACGCAAGGACTTGAATTGGACTCAAGATCAAATGGTCGGCTTAGCTCGGGTAAGACAACATTGCGCAATATAAGCTCACCATGTACAGTTCCTATTCTCTTTTAGAAAATCGACACCGACTTGAAACAACAACGCTACGATGTGCGTTTCGGCGTGGTTGGATTCAATGGCGAAGGCGTACATTACGATCCTCATTTCCATACTGGTCAAGGACAATTGAGTATGGTATTGGCCGGCGTACAAGTGGCGGTTGAGCAATTGGCGTTCACTAGTCGCAAACGTCGTCTATACCACGATCCGTTGGCTGCTGTGAAATTCGCTGCCGAGCAATTCCCGTTCCGCGCTGGTACCAGGAAATTATTGGTCTTATTCTCGCAAGAGGAATGCAGTGGAATGCAGGTGAGTAATGAGTTCAGTTTTTGGAAGTTAGCTGACTTCGTTAGCTGCCCGTAATTCTCAGCACTCTGAGCATTACGATTCCTGACCTCACCCCCTCTAACAGGTGGATTATTTCGAACTGCAATCTGAACTACTACAAATGGCCATCGGTTTACAATTGGTCACTAATTCTAAGATCGAATTGGCCACGCCGAATGCGCCACAGATCATCGCTTTGGACGCTGGTGCCATGTACACTGCTGATGGTTCGGAGAAGCGAGAATTGCGTCCGCAATTGGTTGAACCGCACGATTCATGCACGGTATTGACCCAAGAAACGCATGGCACTGTGTTCAGCTTCAGTCACACGGTAAGCGTTTTCGATTTATAAAAGAAGCA
>JAQIWJ010000975.1:0-14291 GCA_034695185.1 Discolaimus major
AGCAATAGAAGAAAGCCACTCTGCGCTAGGTGAAGCAACTAACTGCTGGTCGACGTCGTCGGTTGGTTTGAAATCGGAGGCAGGAAAATGACTAGAGATTTTTCATACTCGTGATCGATTTCTCCCCTCCCTCTTCCTTCGCGTGGCGATGCATGCGAATGCATCATGCGCTTACAGTCTTCTCCCAGAGCACCAATGACAGCAGGGCGCGATTAGAAGGTAGTTTGATGCTTAATAACAGATTTCGAAATGGGAGTCAACGAGTCATGATTTTGCAAAATTTGCTATGGGTGATAATGAATTATGCATCAATAAATATGAATGCGGCGTCGATTATCCAAAAATCTCCGCTTTGAGCATGAAATTTGCGCCAACTTCAAACGGGAAATGTTGGTGAGCGGTTACAGTAACCAATAAAAACAGGAATTGTTCAACAAGTGATCTGAACTGCATCCAAGCATGTATTAACTGTACAGTTCGATCATGGCTTAGCGTATGCTTACCAGTCACTTTTTGGAATTAGACACCTTCTTCGTATTTGTTGCTCAGTGACGGGACATGGGTCATTTTGAAGTTTAAAATACCACCGGGAAGTTTTTTATTGGGCCTTTTAATGAGATACGGTGATTAGAAGTTTCGTAATCGAGATGCTAAGTAAGCGCTAGTTACGAGATATGGGCACATATCGGGTATCATTCTATTCGTCTCATCGAGTTGAGTCGATTGATCAGCTTCTGGTCATTAGGCGACTGGCCATTCTCAAACTAGCTAGTACAGAGTGGCCACATGTGTATCGGTATGGTTGAGTGACCATACCTGGTCAACCGTTTGTTGTTCAGTGACGAGATTGTGGTCAATTTTCATCGATTGTGATCTGGCCGTTATCGAGATAATCGATGATTAGTGTAATGTGATCACTGGTGGGATTTCGTTGGATAAGTAACCAACGATCAAGTGTTTAGTGACCATAGTAGTATCGATCGATAGGGCTTCTTCAGCTCTATTGAGTGCTGACACGCTAAGGAAAAGCATGAGCGATCGCAATTACGAACATTGGGTTAGCCGTGTTGAGTGTTGCGAGCATTCTCTTTCTCATGAGCATTCCTGTTAGCCGTGACGTTTCCACGTGCAAAATATGCAGCGTTTCGCCCCCCGGTCTATTGGCTGCACCTTTGGGGAGTCGTGATTTTGCAGAATTTTATACACATCGTCCGATGATTGTCGATTGATCAAATCAGTATTGAATCCGAGATTTTGTATATTCGAAAATGGCTAGTAATACGTCGCCGGAAAGCGCTCCGGTATGCGCTCGTTCGAATTTTTGTTCAACAAAAGTGGAGCCTATTCGCTTGACGGTAAGTTTAGAAAAAGATATTTCTAAAATTCCAAATCGTTTCGTTTCAGCAAGATTGGAGCATCGAGAATTTCAGTCCGTTATTAAAATTGTGCAAACCCGGTCATTGTTTACGAAGCCACGTATTTCGTCATCCGTTATTAATGGACGTAGCGTGGCAATTGTGCTTGTATCCGGCCGGTAAACGGGACGAAAATAATGGATTCGTATCGTAAGTCTTCACTTTCTTTCATCCAGACCACATTTTGGCTTTGCAAAATCAGTGTTTATTGTTTGGCTCATTTTTCAGGCTCTTCTTGAAAATGACGGCCACCGTACCGAATCGGGAATTATTGATTACGGCCGAATATAAATTCCATTTCCTGGACGATCACGGTCAGGTTAAATTCACCAACGTCAACGTGGGCGATTTTCACGCCAAACCACCGAAAGGCGGACATTCGTGGGGATTGAGGAATATTCCACGAGCCAAAGTGGTCAATTCGTTACGCAACGATGGTTCGTTACTCGTCCATTGCCAAATCGAAGTTCTTCCCGACCCGTGCAAGTATGTAGTGTTGGCTGAATTTTTGCAAGTTTTGCAATGCAAAAGCACGACTTTTGCAAATTGGTGATTCTTTTTCAGGATGCGTAGTCAGGTGCAACGCGTAGCTCCGATCTCGGAGAAAGACGTGACGACCGTTTCGAAGACATACGTAGAAAATATGCTTCAATTATTACGCGACACCGGATCGACCACCTCCGATTACAAAGTGGTGGCCGAGGAGGATGGTCGCGAATTTCCCGTTCACAAATGCATATTATCGGCGCACAGCGACGTATTTCGGGCCATGTTCGATCACAGCGGAACGATCGAAAGCGAACAGTCCAGGTTGAAAATCGAGGAATTCACTTCGGAAGCCGTGGAGGCCATGTTGGAATATATTTACACCGGAAACGCCTCGAACGTCAATTGCCGTCCGGAGGAGTTGCTGGGCTTGGCCGAGAAGTACAATTTATCCTATCTGAAATCGTGCTGCGAGGAACAATTGATGGCCAAAGCGACCAAAGACAACGTTTGCGATATGCTGCTATTGGCGGATTTGTATCGAGCCGAAAGTTTGAAGAAAGTGGCCATGACGTGCGTGGCCAATTTCCGAAAGGACGTGACCAATTCGCCCGCGTGGACGCAATTGAAAGACAGGCAACCGGCCTTGGCCAATCACGTATTGGAATATTTACTCGACGTTGCCGTCGGCGATTCTCAACCGGAAGCCAAACGTCCACGTTTGGAATGAATTTTAAAGATATTTATAATTCGATACTAAACGAGGATTATTTATATTGGAGAACAATCCATTATGTGCATAGATTTCGTCATGAGCTTGGATAATTTTGCGATGACAGTATGGATGATTGAACTGTGCCGATTTTCGGATATTCACATTTGATGTAACGATGATATATTTCATGTATACTCATACTGTGCTGATAAAAAAAATTTGCGATTCCATATTATTAGCAAAAATCCGTATATAATTTTTGGGCACCAATCGATCACAGTGAATAAGGCGATATCGATCCAAGGTTAAATAAATCATCAGCACATGGAAGAGTAAGGCGAATAATGAGTAATCCCCCAAAGATCCCCAAACCGAAACAAAAATCCCATGCGACCTGTTCGATCAAGATTCTTTCTTCAATATCGCGATTGGCTTCCTTCTTGACCGCCAGCGAATTGATTACGAACCGCGGCCGTGGCCACGCCGGCGGCGGCTTGTTGAACGTGTTGATTGGTGAAAACGCCTTGCGAGAATTCTTGTTGGGCGCGAGACATGCTCGCACCGGTGCTCCTGTACAGGCGATGGACCTGAAAGAAAATCGCACGATTAGCAATTTAATCAGCGCTCTGATCTCATGTTGATAGATCATGAAATCAAGCGCATAACCTTGGGTCATACGCTGTGATGTCAGATGCGCCGAATCCATAATCTGGATCGCTACACCCAAGCGATCTATGCAAAGATAAAAATCCACTTACGCGAAACAGAAGCAACAGCATTCCCACGCCGCAAACGGTGAATCCACCGGCCACGACCAACATGAAGATAGCCGCACCAATATTGCGGCTGTTGAATTCGCTCAACGAGTTGATCCAACCGCTGAAAATGAACACCGTCACATGAGCGAAGAGAAGCGATACAACCTATGCTTACCATGTACCGAAATTGCTGAAGCCCAGCGTCTGCACCAAGACGAAAACCAATTGAATGAACATGACGAAAAAGAAGACCATGAAGTTGATCGAACTGTCGGTCCTGAAATAGAAAATGCTATATTAAATTTTTCGTGCTTTGAATATGCTAAAGAGGAAGCGTGCACAGTTCAAGGACCCAGCCAGTAAAAACATTCCAAAACTTACCTGAACCCTTTGTACAACGGACGGTACCACAAGACGAACGAACAGGGCGTGAATAGGAGCATTTGTAGAATGCTGACTCCGAACTGGACACCGCACGTACTGTCCACCATGAAGCAGGCCAACGATCCGAAAACGTTGACGAACAATACGAATGCGTAGACTGAAATAAATGCAATTAGATTAGATCAAGGAAGGTCAAACAGGATGAAATGCAACGCTTACTCAGCCACAAATAATATCCCAAGCGAACGATACGCTGGAAGTCCACCGGTATTTCCACGTTGATATCTTGGTAGAAACACGGCTGGACCGGGCACCAAGCAGGCAATGGCGGCCAATTGTGAACGCGTGCTGAAATGAGGCGATCCGAGTCAATGATAATGGGACGAGTGTGGCATTTGCCAATGCTGGACAAGGGGATCAGGTAAATTTCCTGCGCCTTCCAACACAGGGGAAGTCAAGGCCTCTGACAGCGCCTGTGATCAATGAATAATAATTCACTTACTATTTGTTCCTCCCATTCGATTCAATTGCTCCTCGCGGCGTCGAATTTCTTGAGCTTTCTTCTCCAATTCCTGAAATTGACCAAGTAAACAACCAGAATTCAAGTTTGATAAAATTCCTTACCTCCTGTTGTCTCAAAAGCTGCTCGGTCGTCGGTACGTTGGCCGCTGATGGCGTATACGGTGGCGGATTCGGATTAGCCGGCGGATTTCCAGCTCCACGAGCCTAAAATTAAGGAAATCAATTAAAAAAAAAAAAAAGATTGCTCACCTGTTGTACGGGACGATTGACTGCTGCTTCGGCAGCGAATGGATTAAAACCGGCATCGTCGTCCGTGCGATGAGTACGAGCGGCTTGTTGTACGCTTGGATCCTGAAATTGATATTTCTCATGATCAGATTTCATCATAAATAATGACATAGAAAATTTTTCATCAACCTCGAAGGCTATAACATTCGCCTTCTCATAATTTCTAATCGCGCCCATACAAAATGGTGTGATTTTTTCCATAAAAATTCCAAAAACTCACCGCGAATGGATTATTTACGGGATCTCCGAATGGATTTTGTCCCAAACCGGCCATTGTTTTCGATCGAAATACACGTCAATTCGATAAATGATCAATAAAATCGCGAACAACGTAAGGCACGATAATCCAATTCCGAAATACCCGATCAATTTCCGCTGATTCACCAAATTCGGGAAAACCGAGAAAATTTTTCGTTGGCGCTTGTTAGCAGCCGATCTCGGCGTTGGTATAAGCAGTCGAGGAAAAGCGAGTCAAGAAACTTTCGAATGTGCATGATCAAAATCAACCGATAAATTTCCAATACGACATAATGAGCATGAATAATTATTGATTTGCATTATAAATATGACTATTTGAATGCGATAATAAATAAGGATATTCATCCGATTATCATAATATATATATCTTTTGATCATCCACTGTGAACGTGATTCTCTTGACGCGGTTCGATGATTGGCAAAATGAAACGAGGCGATCCCGGTCGACGCATATCGCGATTCATATTGATCAATTCTTCCTCCGGTAAATCCATGGTAGTCAAATCCAATGCCTGAAATGAGGATTTCTGTCAGCGATGTGCATAATTGCGCAATGCATTTGGGCAGATTGATTAGACTGATAAGGCATCTCTAAATCTAATGTTCAAAATTGACCCTTGTACTGTTTATCAAGCACAAAAACATGCATGATGATAAACAGTGATACTGATGATATTTGCTATGAAACGGATGATATGTCAATCATTAGCCAAACTTTAACCTAATCCTGCACCACACTATATATGATACCTAGCTAAATCCTCAATCACAATTCAGGAATTCGAATCATAGGCTAATCCATTTTCATCACTGCTATTCCTGCTAATAGTCGAAACGCTGAATGTTGGGCTGCCTGGATTCATACCAGCTTGTATCTGAACAGGAGGCTCTTATCAGCATTAGGCATCCTAAACCTAGTGCCGTTGTGCATATTGCTTCTCAGTTATACATAAATTCATGCCCCTTTTATAAGGATATACTCTCTGATTGTGAGACATTCAGAAATGCTAATTGAAATTCAATAAAACAGTATACTCACCAACCAGCAGACGGGTGGGAATTCGGCGAAATAATCGATAGCATTCAGCAATCCCTCGCGCATACATTCGATCTTATCCTTGGCCTCGGCGATCATCTCGTCTTTCAAATCGCCCAGCGTTTCCGCCTGCAAACAAATCCCGAATGTTAATTTCATCATTTATAAAATCAGACGGGCCATTTACCTTGGAAAAAGCATCCTGCAATTCTTGAGCGTAATTCGAAGCGGCCATCACTTTCATCTCGGCCGATTCGGGCAAATAAGGCGTCGAATACTTGGCGATTTGAGCCGACAACGATGCCATGCTCCAAGCCAAACCTTGGACCAAATTGAGCAGGGCGATTTCGGACTGAAACGGAGACAGCATTTGCCAAGATCATTATTATGATCAGAAAGCATCATCTTACCTTCTTGCCAACAGGTTCGGCACGACGTTGAACTTCTTGCCACAAATTCTGAGCCTGTTCTTGAGCATTCGTCAACGTGGTCATCGTTTGCTTATTCGCCCATGCAGCCGCATTCCTGGCGTGTTCCAACTAAAATTAAGCCACGTGAGCTGTGACGGCTATTGATTGGATTGCGAAAGACTTACCAGTATCATCGCCGTTTGTAAATCACCCAACGTCTTGGAAACGTATTCTTTCGTTTCTCCATATTTCAATGCGGTTCGATCTTTCAATCCATTGTACGCCTTGCCGGACATCAATTGGACGCGATCGACCAACGACACGTCTCCGGATCCTGAAAATAGAGTATCATTAGCATCTGTCTGATGTGGCTGAACAGCTGAGCAAATTGGACAAGATTGCGCAATTATTGGCTAGCCTGACAATATGCATCCATATCGCATTGCCTGCAGCCATTGCAGAAGCCAGTCAAGCAACGAATACCAAACGGACTCACCATACTGATCGGCCGGATTCCGATCATCCTTCAAGGCCACGTAACGATCGATGAATGCATCCGAATAATCCAAGAATCCGTTCAACGCCAATAGGCCGTAACGTAAGGCGTTATGGACGAGTTCCATATGGCACACGTCGCCATGCATAATCGATTGGCACATCTTCTTAGTATCGTCCACCTGAAACGAAACAGGAATTGCCGAAATGATAATCAGGAATCCACGATATTCTACTTACTTTTGCCAATCCGAAATCCTTGGTCGAATAAATCTTCTCGACGCCATCCTTGATTCGACTATGCTCGTAATAATCCTTCGTATCGTTCCATAACTGAAACGTAAGAATTCAGTTCGCGTATCGATTTGGGATTGGTGATCTTTCTGCTGAATCCATTCTTACCTCATCCGGAGTCTTCTTGATGGACGGATATTTCTCCTCCAACTTCGACAATTGCGAAACAGCGATATGATTGGCCACTGATACCACTGAAAACATAGGCCTCATATTTGAGTATCGATTGCGCAATCGATTTCCAATAACCCAATTCAAAAAATCATCCAAACTTGACTCCATAAGGGTCCAGAAATGACTCAAAATGAAATCCACTTACATGGATTTTGCATCATCTTCTTCAAAGCTTCCGTTTCAGTAGCGTATTTGAAACTATTCTCGGCCATTTGACAGGTGGTATTCAATAATCGATTATATCCTTTCGTGGCTTCGTATGCGGACGTGGCTTTCTCCATAGCCGCTTTGATCATTGGTAATTGAGCGAATCGATAGGTGAAGACTTGATTTTCGGCTTCCATTTCCCTTCGTTTGTAGTACATTCGACTGAGGACGAGACCGACTTGTTCGTTTTGAACAAGTTTCCAACCACTGGCTGATGAAACTAAAAGACAAATTCACAGGTTAAAAGTCCAAGTCCATCTACGCGAGTGTTTCAACGCGCGTGGATGACACGTCGCTAATGACGTCATCCGCCCAGGACTTTTCACTAGGTACAAAGGTCCAAGTTCACGCCTAGGAAATAGGTAGGACTAGCCTAGATTTAACTAACATGTTTATCACGAGATAAACCACAAGACGCACTAGCTAATAAGACACCCATCCCACAACAATTTCAAAGATATTCCGGCATCAACCAGGGTCCAATACGGACTCACCAACTCCACGATCAAATAAGCAAAAACTTTTTACTTCGATTTTTGACTAATCAATTCAGTATGAGAGAATTTTTTCAATAAAGCTCTATGTAAACGAGCAACGAATAAATACTGCATCAATATCGCCATGGAAGTGATCAGAAAATGTACGCTGTCGAATATGAATTTGGGGGCGAATACTTTCCACACCATCAAATGACGTCGATGCACCGTTGATGCCAATGTTGAGCATAAGACCTGGAAAAAAGAAGATTTTGTAATTGCTTCTTTAGAAAGCCTTATTGCAAATGCATTGCGTGGAAGCCCCAGGATCATGTATGCCCAAGCGGGGGGTTGACCCCCAGGCCGAAAAATTTTAGAGAAATATGCACGTCTGACTCCCCCTCCCCTGCCCAAAATTCAGGAAAGTCGCGCATTATTTGGAATTTTTTTTTTGAAAAATTTGAGCGGGAAATGTGAATTTCCGCCTTGGGCATACATGTTCAGGATCAATCCCAAATCTTACCTTGACTGCAGCAGCTACTAAATACGCGCAATCCAAATATACCACTTTCGATATGAATCCATCTCGACCTCGGATAAGATCCGCTTCGGTCCGTGGTTCATCCTCGTTGGGATGATCGGTTCGTACGGCGAATATTCCCAATTTCTTCCGATAACTTCTCCAACACGCTTTCAACGGGATCAGGAATGCCACTAATACGTGTGCCGCGCTGAGTCGTAGGATAACCATGGCGGCACGAATGTATTGAATCCAACGAGAATCCAAATTGCCCGGTAGACCGATGAATGCTGCGTCCCAAGGGATGGCGGCGAAGGTTGGTTGATGTCCGAATGAATAGAAGAAATGACTTGATAATTCGCATAATGTGATCACAAATAGCAATGAATCGTCCGAATCTGAAAATGAGAAAGCTCCCATTAGATCACATGTGATTGCAGATCACACGATCTCATGCGATCGATCATGTGATCAGGGTCAATCTTGACCGTGGGTGATCGGAGATCACATCACAAGTGATCGATCTCCGATCATGGCCAATACAATCCATGATCAACATTGATCAGGGCCTTGGTCCTGACCACCAAACATCACTCACCTTTCTCAGAACCCAATTCCAACGCCACAATAGCCAGCAGACTGAACACCAACGCCGGATACACGAATCCGTCGCCCAATAATAATGCGAATAATATAGCGAACGTTGCGAACAACGCCACCAATGGTCCCGAATATCCTGACGCCAATCCGAACACGACCAATCGCGGATCCTCTTCCAATTCCCCGTTTCTATTATTGTCCCTGGCCATGTAGTGTTTCCAATTCACAATCAAATGTTCGAAAGCGATACGTTTAGTGTCGGCTTCCGACAGTTCATCCGCGTTCGGTACCAAAAGTGGCGGCGTTTTCCTCCTCCGAACGCCGTTGTCCATTTTCCGTATGGATACCAATGCAGGATCCAGCAGGAAACTGAACAAGATCCCGGCGAATATCCCGTAACATACCATGGGTAAGGTGACGAAAAAATGCCTCGGAACGTTGACCAACACCCGTTCGGGTATCCATTGTAGAATCCAATAAACCGCGATCATAATCACCATGATCGTATGGCCGAAATTCACCAATACGGCCAATATCGAATTGCCCACGAAATGTCCGTTGATTGATAAGAATTGCATCCGCAGAAAGTACGAAATCAATAGGCTAACCAATGAAGTAATAATTCGAACAATTTTCAAACGATCCTCCAATACGCTGGCGAACGGTAACGTGAACACTGACGAGGAGCAGGCGAATTGTTCTTCCCGGCATCGTCCGAACACGGCCGTCGATCGAAGTAATATCAACGCTAACAATACGTACAATATGGATTTCCAATAGAATTTCGAATCCACGCGTTGAACGAATTTGGAGAGTATCGAGACGTGTTTCTTCTTCTTCTCTCCGCCCGCAGCGACTGCTTTAGCCAACCAGGTGGTTTTGGTCGATTTTGACGTGCACAAGAATAAGACGACGAATAATGCGGCCGTGAAATAATGACTCATCAAATTCTCGTACACGACGAAACTGTTGGAAAACTGCGATAATCCATGGGCCATTAATAAGAATACGGCGAATACGGAAGCCATCGACCAGTCGGTACTATTTTCCGAATGAATCAGCGAACTGACGATGATATGTAGATGAAATATGATCAATAATCCCAAGAATATTCCAACCATGGCCGGTATAGTATCTTGATTCGCCAATACCACCCAGGTGATTCCGGAGAACGATCCCAGTTTCAAGAATAATCGTCGTCCGGTAATACTGTTGCTTCGATCGATCAAGACGGATATCAACCACAGGAGCGTCTCCACGAATGTGACCAATCCCAGCGCCATCCAGCCGATGTGAAATTTCGCCCAACAGTCCACGAATACGCGGGATATCCGATGAATGTAATCCAGCGATTTCTCCACGGTCAATTCGTCCGGTTCCTGGGCGTAGAACGTGTCGATGATGGGTTTCGTTTGACCGTTGTCGCCGAAATTGGCCGTGTAAATTTGAGTGAAATGGAACACCTGAAACAAAAAGGAATGATTTCAGGGTCACGGATTTGAATGTAGCATTCATTATGGATGCGTACAGCATCCATTTGGATACTAGCTTTTGGTCAAAGTGACATGACATGAAAATCAAGCTCACCTGCAGCACATTGGCATCCACAGCTTTCGATCGACTTTGCTGATCCGGAAATAGTTCGATCAACACTTTGCCCAGATTGGAAAACGGGATTGGAACGTCCAATAATAATGACACGGTTGGTACCAGATCGATTTGATTCACGTCGCCTCGGATATTCTGAAAAAGTCAGGCGATTACGCATTTGGAAGTCATGGAAAAAGGGCGCATACCTTTTCTTCAAAATGCAATTCCTTCGGACTGTAAACGAATAACGCCGAATTCACTTCATCCGCGCTATCGCCACCATGATCTCCGGATTGAGTCATTCCATGGTCGCCCAAGACGAATAATATCGTATCGGAATCCATTAGATCGGTCACATTTCTGAAGAAAAGAGATTTGGATGTTAGGGATTTGAAATCTCTCGAAGCATTCGAGGGAGAGAATCTGCAGAACATCATGGACCAGTCATGGACGCAAAGCCAAGGGTTCACGGATGGTTCGCCCCCAGCCCTTTGCCCCTGGCGATTCGCCCCCACCGATTAGTATCTGGCGTTTCGCCCCCAAGGCTTTTCGACCCCTGGATTATTCGCCCCAGCGATTCGCCCCTGAATACTTGCATCTGGCGATTCGCCCCGAATTTAAAAATTATCAGATAGCCTAAACCTACTCCTAAGCCTAAGCCTAATAATGATAACTAATAAGCCTTAGCCCAAGCATTGATAACTAAGCCTAAGCCTAAGCCTAAGCCTAAGAATGACTAAGCCTAAGCATGATAATTGAGGCTTAGCATGATAGCTAACGTAAGCCTAACCTTACATCTATCTTCGCAAATCATATGATGAATATTGACAAGCTAATTGAAATTTGGTGTTCACAACATTTTGCCTGGGGGCGAATATGCAGAGGCCAGCAAGCGGGGGCGATTTGCCCTGGGGCCGAATCGCTTTGGGGGCGAATCGCCAGGGGCCATTGACTGGGGGCAAATTAGCGGGAATGATTCGCTGAAAGCGAAGTGACCGTATGCCAAAGCGAAGACCCATCTGGATGCAAGTGGACCCAATAAATTCAAGATGAGCCCCAAAATCCATCCAAATGTCACTTACTTTATAACTTCATTCATTTGTTCTAATTTCGAGGCCATTTCCGGATGATTCGGTCCGTATTTATGCCCGCAATGATCGACGCCCAGGAAATGAGCGATTAACATATTCCAATCTTTCTCAGACTCTTTCAATTCCTCGTATAAATGTTCCAAAATTCCATTATCCACCGTATGTAAATCTTTCACATCGAACGACGGGTACGGGAACGATTTTCGGAAATGTCTCGGAAACAACGAAATCCACGTATCGTCGCCCATGAACGTAATATTCCCACCACGCTTCAATAATTGATCCATCAAATTATCGTCCTCGATTTCGGCGCCGCCGAAATTCGAACTGGCGTCGATGAATGTTGGTAAACTTCCGGTCGTAATTCCTTTCAATCGTTGTAAAGTAGTCGTCGGTGCGTCGGCCACGAATTTATATAATAAACTATTCCGAGCTCGTTGCAGTAATAATTCGTGAACGATATTCAATTTATTATGATAATATTCGTTCTTCGTCTCCTCGTCGATGGGGGCCAGAAAATCGTATCGTAACGCGTCGATTAGTAACCAAATAACGCGACGAAATCGTGGTTTTATCCAACAAATCGATTCGTTCGAATCGTAATAAGAATTCTTGGAAATACGCCCATCCGAGCATGTATTATTTCTGCCCAACGTATTTCGAGTTAATAAGAAGCCACGACTGTAGAAATACAGGCCGAACGCGTAACCGGCCACTACGCTGAGGAGAAGGAGAAAATTTTTCATCTTCACTGGGAAATTCTTGCATTTATGCAAGAAGAGTCATGAAATTCCGGAATTTTCAAGAAATAGCGTGTACAGTAAGACAGGCGCGCACATTTGATGCGTAGGCCACAAGCTTCTTATATCACTTTCAAACGGAAAGAGCGGTAGCACTACCGTAACCCTCATTCTTATACGCACTCAATGAAATCAATCACAGAATAATGCCATAATCAATACTTTACATGAACTCCCAAATCACAACGACCATCGGAATTATTAGTACAAATCTCGGCACCGAATCAGTACAAACGCGGTTTTGGGAAAATGCGCATAAATAAAACCATACCCACGAATGTGAAACAAACCGTCAACAGCATGCCCCACACCCACCAATCGCATGATTTATATGCGTAATACGCTAATCGTTCAGCTTCTTTCGCTAATTCGTCGAAATTCTGATCAGCCGACACGTGAAGACGTTCCAGGGTCTGAAAAATAAACGGTTATCAGTCATGAAAACTGATGCGGATGTGAGAGGAGGCATGGCTGGCAAAAATGCATTCACCAATGCCTACAGAAATTGTCAATTGCCAATTATTCAAGAATGGCGAACTGCTAATGCATTGGGGTTGGACATAAACCCAGATTTTGGTTCATGCCAATCATAGGCATGACAGAATGGGAAATTTGCTTCGGGAAAGAGACCCACTAACCACGCTTACCTTTTTATCATCGCGAATAACGGTGCCAGCCGCTGCCGCGTTCTCTTTCAAATTCCTCGTCAACTGCAAGAATTGCTCGGCCAAACGTTCTTGCATATCGTGATGATGCTTCAATACAGCGTCGATATCGGCGCTTCCCGTTTCCAACGCGTCACCGGCATTGCGTAAACGTAATCCGGATTTCGTTGAATCGCCTGAAAATTCACCATTTCAGCCATGAAGTACAGGAATATAAAACGCTCTTACCTTCATCATCATCTTGACCTAATAACTGACGTCGCATATCTCGCGTATATTGAGCTTTCGTCAACGCTTTCACTTGACTCATTGCTGGCGGAGATTTGGGTATCGATTTTTCTCCGATGGACGTCGATGAACGTCGTGGACTGGATCCGATTTTATCCCAATCCGGAGGCGCCACCAGATTTTGTGTGACGGCCAATTTGCTTTCCAAAGTCACCTAAAATTACGAGAGCCTCAGTCGCTGTGAAACGGATGATTTTTTTTTGACGATCTTACCTGCTTTTCTGCTTCAACAATTCCCTTCAAAAACGCCACGTCTTTTCGATACGTCGTCATAACGCTATCGTCGATTTTACTGAAAAAACCAAAATTACAATTAATAAAACGAACTAAACATGTGAAACTGAAACTTACTCGCTACATTTCGCTTCCAACTTCTCCAACTGGCTTTCCAAATATTCGATATACTGAAAGGAAACGACTGATTTATTCATGAAATATTTTTGGCAGAAATTTGTTTACCTTTTCAAAACGCCAAAAATTGCTGGAATTCTTCTCCAACGCCAAATTCTTGCACTGATTGAGGAATAAACGGAAACGAGCTTCTTCCGGACAAGTGGCTGCCATTTTTAATCTGTGGATATTTCGTAAAAATTGGATTTTGGAAATATTCGATAATATAGAAGAATTTTAGAATTTCCACGTTTTCGCGGCGGCTAGCAGCCGAGAAACGGTCCTTCGTGTAAACAGAGAAAACCGGCGGCCATTCAAATTTTCGAAGTAGGGCGTTATAACGTGTGGATCCCATGGCTTTCTTACGTATTTACAGGGCTGAAAAATTCACGCCCCCCTTGGCACATTGCCTTCTTTGAAAACTCCCAG
>JAQIWJ010000976.1:0-14290 GCA_034695185.1 Discolaimus major
CCATGCATGTACTGTAATCACATCAGTCACAAATTCAAATCGATCAGTCATACCTGAACCTTATCACTGAAACAGGGCGTGGTGACAAAAATGATCAAAGCAATCACTGATAAAATAGCACGGCGGATATTTGCTGTGATGGTCGCAAAAGTATCATTAATAAAAAATTACTTAACAATAAAATGTTTTTAAATCTAACATACGTCTGCAATGCTTTTTACAAATGTCATGTTCAGAATTAAAGTTATCCTTTATGGTGCACTTTTAACATTAATATTGTAAAAAGTTTTACAGCGAAACAGACAAGTATGCAAATTTACCTAAACCGAAATAATTTGCGTATGTAAGTTTGCTTTTAGAGCTGCATGATTGCAGCGAATTCAACTGGTGCTCATTCTTACATAACGCCAGGCCGTTTTTGAAATTTGCGCAGAATATTCCCTGAATATCGCTTCTGAATCATGCATTAACAAAATCGATAGTTCTATAATCGACGTTCGCACATTATCCTTACCAATAATCGATCAGCACCATCCAACCTCAATCGACCATTTACTTCTGAACATTGGGGACAAGGGCCTTCAAATGAGCGATCATTTCATTATGCTTTGCCATATCAGTTTCCAAAATCTAATTTAAAAAGCAATAATTTTATCATTTGTAACCGCTTAAATGCTACTGTTTCGTTGATAATATTTTTTAGCTGATCCTGATCACTGCCAGACGGTACTGCTGCAGTATCCGGTCTTTCCAACAGACTTATCGTCACTGATGCATGATGATTCTCCAGTACCGATTGATTTTTGTATTGTATGGCCCACGGGTGTCCCAAAATAAAATCTTGGTCATTACATGCTTCTCGGCGCGCTTTTATGCAGCTGCTCCAAGGCACTAAACGCATCACTCGAATTAGTCGTGACACGGTGCACAAAAAATTTTTTCGCCACAAGGAATTGAACCCTGGCCGCTTGTAGCAGAAATCACAGTTCTAACCACTACACCGCGAGGCCAAAAAAGAGCAAATTACATAGTTAATAATGTGTGTCTATAGTGTGATTATGCGAATTACGGCGTCAATATTTTCCATCTAGTGTGAAATATTGTCTTTCTAATCTTGTATACTGTAAATTTCCCTGAGTACATATGTGTTATTGTCCAAAGCGGTTCCTAATAGTTTGGACGGTACCATATGCATTGTAAGTGGTAAGTCAATGCATGAATCAGTCGAATCATCAAAAACTGATCAAAACATGCAAATACATTATCCACATTGTATCAAAACTGCACAGCTTACCTGTTTTGATAAGATAAGCATTTGTCAATCCAGGATGCCCCACATCGTGTCCAGCTGCAGCCAGCAAAACCGCCAATACTTCCAAATCACTGAACGTTTCAGCCAAACTTGGCAACGACAAAAGGACATGTACGCTTCGGATCACATCAGCGGCATGGATATTATTGTGATATGGATTTTCAGCTAAATATCCATTTTCCAATGCGGTTAAAAAATTGGTGAGTTTCTGTTGATCCAAGTTAAATGTTCTGATAAGATTGCGTTTCTAAAAAAAGACTGATAATATGAATGGCATAAAGGATGATTGACAAGGAATTTTTATTAATTGATTGATTATGATGACTATTGATTTGCATAAGACAATGTTTGCCGACTCAAAAGTATTCACGCAATGCTAACAGATATTGCAGTGATATGTTTCTCAAAAATCAACGCGATCAATACCTCAAGAATGCATTTTGCCACTAATGACAATGTTTTATTTCCATTTTTAGCGTTGATATGAAAAATGTCTATGCCCCAGTTGTCCAGTCTGGGTGGACATTGCTGACCGACGGAGGGTTTCAATAAATACAAAATCAGCAGAGTGAGGACAGCAGTCACAGATGCAATATGCATAACTTCACTGCGAGTAAAGCGATTGAAAAATCCTGCGAACGAAGCTAAAACAGCATTGAACGCTTCCAATATAAAACATTTCACTAGCTCGTCTTTTATTCAACAGTAAAGTCTAGACGTAGCTACTCAGCTGTTCATTGCTTCAAACAATAATGAAATGTCAGCATTTTTACCATATGGTAAAATCAATTTAAAAATATTCAGAAATAACAACTGTTGAAATATGTTTTTCTTGGGATGAATATGTTTAACAGACCCGCCGGAAACTCAGAAACTGAATGCGGAACTGGCTGCACAGCGCTGCCTCGCTGTCGATTGAAATTGTGTACAGTGCGTCAAAAAAGTTCCAAAACTTCTCGGTTTTATGCGTATGTAATTTTTTATGTGTTCGCATACCCTTTGTGTACATTTTATTTTGTTTGGTATGTCGATTAATAAATTAATCAATAAAAAAGTAATTTTCTAATTCTAGATTGACTATATCTATGTTCCTCATGTAAAAATAGACGTCACGCTTGCATATGATTACAATTCGCTCGCGCAAACCTAATTGAAAAGCAATCTTTTGTCAGTTTACATTTTTTAAACTAACGGTAAGAGAGTCTGAAAAATAATAAACTACATAACCAGTTGCTGTACGTAAGTTACTATTGTCTAATTACAATCGATTGACAAAAAGCATGCTTAACCAATGAAGTAATTTATTTTTCAAAAATTCGCTGACAAAATGTCATAATATCGCATCGTAATGCAAGTATCATATAAAATTAGCTTTTATTTTTCTTGTACCACTCTATATTTTTCTTTATTTCATCCAACAGAAATTGCGCGTCCGGTTTTACCAGTTCCGCCCACGTTTGCAAAAGTGGCAAAACGGTATTGTTCATAAAACCGATCTGTAAATTTATCTTACGTGGTGTCATAAATTGCTGTCACGCAAATGAAACTGTACTTGAAACTGCGCCACGGCAGATGAAGTATTTTGAACGGCGCAGAAAAAACTCAAGTCCAACTTCGCCTGGCGTTCCTTATCGCATTGATTCCAAAATTCACGCATAATCCGATCGGTCCACTGTCGATATTGATTAATCGGTTTCATTGGATTACTGACATCGGCGAGATGTAATATACCTTTGAGAACCTAAGCAAATTTTAAGCTGCATTATCGATTATAAAAATTATCGATGATCAATATTCTGCGAAATGTTAAAACGATGTGTACACAGTATATTGTATTTTTTGGGCTTATATATTTGCATTCGATTCTTACCAATAATCGATTTTTAGGATTCAACTGCAAATGACCATTGACCTTTTTCACTTTGAGAGCTTTCAGTTGAGTGATCATTTCGTTGTGCTTGGCCATATCAGTCTCAAGAATCTAATCAAAAATGTTAATCTTTTATAGAAATATATATATTAAGATCACCGTTTCTTTAATAATATTGATCAAATTTGTTTGATCCACGCCAGTTGGTATCAAAGAGCTATTTGAGGTTTTCAATAGATTTATTGTTACTGTTGCATGGTGATTTTCCAGCACTGATACGTTTTTGTATTGCTTAGCAAATTGGTGGCCTGAAAATTGGATCATCAGATATCAAATTTGTTTATGATATGGCCCCTAGCAAAAAACATGTAATACACATTGATGCCCAGGCAAGTTTCAGCGCCAAATTTAAATTGCTATTTGCATGATGCAATACACATTATTATTTTATCAAAAATGCATACCTGTTTTGACGAGATAAACATTGTTCAATGCAGGATGCCCCACATCGTGTCCGGCAGCTGCCAGCAAAACCGCTAACATTTCCAAATTGCTGAACGTCTCTTTCAGACTGCGCAATGATAAAAGGACATGCACGCTTTGCATCACATCAGCGGCGTGGATATTGTTGTGGTATGGATTATTAGCTAGATATCCATTTTCCAATGCGGTCAGAAACGTGTCGATTTTTTGTGGTTTCATGTTGAATGTTTGAGTTAATTTGCGTTTCTAGAAAAATAGTATAACTATGTAGCATCATTCATGATCAGGGCATAAAAATTTAATTGGATTAGCAATTGCGATTAAGAATATGCACGAAAAATGAAATGGTTGACCTTAATTTGTCAAACTGCATTTTATATATAGTCGAAATCGGTTATTGTCATACCACCGGGACCAAACTATTTTATGACAGGATCAATATTCGATTATCCGCCGTCAAACAGTAGTGCAGATATAAAGAATAAGGATCAATTGCATGACAATGTCCATGTTTTATTTATATAATGTCAAAAAATTGTTTTGATTCGCTGTAAATAATGCACATTTTACCTCAAGTATGCATTTTGCTATCAACGCCAATGGTTTATTCTTATTTTTTTCACTAACATCGAACATATCGAGTCCCCACTTATCCAATCTAGCTGGACATTGCTGGCCAGCAATAAATGTTGGGAAAATCAATATAGAACTGATCAAAGCAATTAATGTTGCGTGAATCATGACCAACTCGGGACGATAATTTTTGAAAGAAGCATTTACCATTGGAAGTTACAAATATAAAATTTTGAATTGTGTCTTGAGCATAATTTACTGCTTTTATCGAGTTGCCAGCACTCAAGATTTTTTAGCTTTTCACCTGCCATTTAAATTTTTAATTGAATTTTACAGCATGAATAAATCATTTTTTATGTTAAATCTTTAATCCGATATTGCGCTGGCATTAACATTCATGATAAAATAAATCAATTTATCATGCATATTTGTTGATCCGTTTTGACAACCAGCCAAGTCAAATTCAGGTTTTAAATGAGCATAAGATGGGCACAGATAGTGCTTTTTTATGTCAGCTCAAATGGTTGATGCATGATTATCATTTGTGCAGTACTCATGTATGTTGTCGGCATTTTGGTAAAAGCCTTTCATGCATCTACCAAGATTGCGCAATTTCATACCATCATTAATAGATTATAACAATGAGCCATTGTAAAATAATTTAACTGAATACTGGTCGTGATGAGAACCGCCATTGAAGCAGCCAGGGTTCGATTCCCTGTGGCGATTTATATTTTTTGTACTTTTTTTGTCGTTGGCTCCCTCAAGTAACCCTTTCCGGGTCTCATGGCAGAGCAGATTTACAGCAAAGCAATAAACAAAAAACTGATCAAGATTTATCACAATATCTAATATACGCATGAATATTGCCAAAAAATATCCAAGACAAGTTATCATGTCAAATCCTAATTAATTTGATAAAATCGTCACCTGTCACATCACACACTAAATTATGGCATTCAGCAAAACGTCACTGTCTATCAGACGAAACAGATACTTGATATCGGTTCACTCTTGCCAGCCGCGTTCACCGCTACCAGCTGCGCGCCAAACGCTGACCCCGGCATCACATTTTCTTGCAATTGAATAATCGACGTTTCAGCTGTTCCTGGTAACTTCATGTGCTTCCATTTTTCGTGGCTACCTAATTTTCGATATTTCAATTCGTAATATTCGGCTGAATCGTCTAATTTGTATGAACTTGCACTTGTGTCATAATTACTATACCCATCCTGGTTTTTGAACCAATTTTTTATTTGCGTGATATTTTCATGTTCGGCCGGATGAATCCAAAATATTCGCAATTCCTGATTTCTGTGTATCATGCAATTCAATGCTTGCGGTTTATTCGGTGGGTAAATTGCGCCCACACGAATGAAATAAGCGTGTGGAATGCCATCGTAATCTTTTGAGCATGCGTACAATGCGGTTGTAAATTCTCCTGGATTTTTCATTATCGAAGGATCCACAGCATCGATTTTTGGAGCCAATTTAACTCGTTCCAATCTTTCTGTCGCATAATTTGGCCATGGAAATGGCCATCCATTTAACTGCTGAGACCAATTTATATTCGTATCTTCTTTATATTTGTGGTAACATTTCAACGTGACGGACGATCCAACCGGAACCATGACTTCCTCATCGATTGGCGCCAGAGTTGTGATATTTGAATTTAAGGGTCTTGTCAAGAAAATTGCATTCACTACGTAACTTTCACCCATCGAATTCATCTTTCTAATTTCAGTCATGTATAAAGTATCAGGAGCCAAATCGGTCAACACGATCCAACTGTCATTGATTATTACAGTACGCGTCGCGTTTGATGAAACATCATCAAGCGGGTAATACATGACTTTGTGGTGGTCCTGTTCAGCTTTCAAATATTTTTCTTGACTCATATAAATATAATTATATTCTCCTGTGTCCGCCAAAAGTTCGAGCGTAGTATCGGATTTGTTTACCAAGGTCACTGATAAAATATTGTTCGGCTTAGCGTACAATAACACCTTAAAATTGCGTTTGATCAATGTGTTATTACTTTTAAACCAAATATAGCAAGAATATTCCGTGGCATCAAACTTGGAAATATCGATCAAGGTGAGCGTGTTTTGATTTTGCGGCGCAGTGTTATTGTTCGGAGCGATCAGCGTATGTTGCGTGTAATCATCAATTATTTTAAATTCATAACCGAATGATGGCCAATGTCCGTTGAGATTTTTCTTAATCCAGGTGACACTAGCATCATTGACTGGGCCAGGAGTGCATGTAAATGTGACGTTATCACCTTCACCTTTTTTCTGCTCAACGGCAGGTGTGGAATCTTGCGATGCGCAATCATGGAACACTGGCATGAAACTTATTGAGGAAGCCGTGTCTCTTTGACCATCCGTTTTAAAACCCCAACAATAATAGCAATCGTGGTTGATCGAATCATTGATAACATAAATGTGTTCTCCTCTGTATTGTGGCGTAATATTAAAACTGATATTATCGTTTTTTCCAAGTCTCATCTTGAAGCTGTACTTATCGATAGCGCAATGAAAGGTCAATTGTCTTCCTTTGCAAACTGGTATGACGATCGGACGTCGACACATTTCAGTTGCGTTAGGAGAATCTTCGGTAAGCGGTTTGTCAATCTTGAGTTTGATCACTGTGACGTTTTTTGGCGTTTTTTGATCGAAAGTTGTTTCTGTCCATGTTTCGATATCAGCTGCCGGATCACCGAAATTATTCCCGTTGCATGTGGGCAAAAGAAACAGGATTATCAGCGTCAATTTTTCCATTGCAAACTTGAAGTTCGACTCCTTCGCATGAGGGGTTGCGGAAAAATGCGATCCTAGATTCGAAATTTCTAGAAGGTACTAGGGAAATCGCTGACGCAATGCGCCACATGTTGACATTTTGTCATTCAGTGAAAGGCTAATATTAATCATGCTGCTGTTTCTCTTTTTGTTTTTAAAACGCGAGACACAATTGAGCAGTGCTTTTCAAACTCTCTTACGATTCAGTGGTAATCAACTAACACTCGGCTGGGATACGCTTAAAAATATGAATATAAAAAAACGGCCTTCGTCTAATAAACTGGACGATTCAGCAGAATTATTGCAAGCTAATCTACTAAAAAATGGTAAAAAGCGTATTTTAAAACGTATGCAGTTGGCCGAATCAGAGATATCAGTCCATATCCTGACACAACGCGCAGCTCTTGTAGTCAATGCAGTTGGAGAAAGTGAACCAATTTCTTACATTTGTTTTGTTCGATTTAAAACCTTTTCAAAGAGTTAGGATATGCAAATATTTAGTGAATTTCATTAGATCGTTTGCAATAAACAGCACACTTTTGCTGGCTTTGTTCGCGACATTCTGCTTTCTGAACGGCGAGATATGAGGCACAAAGGCTTCAAAATTTTCTGACCAATGTGAATGCATAAAGAGACTACGTGAATAAAATGTCGAAAAAAAAAAACAAAAAAGGTTTTGGATCTGCGGGTTATCGGATCCCCGTACCTCTCGCATGCTAAGCGAGCGCTCTACCATGTGAGCTACAGCCCCCGCGCAGCAAAAGGCAATGCAGTGGCGTACCGAGGGGGGCGGGTGCAGTAGGTGCAATTGCACCCCCCTAAATTGCTAATTAGCAAAGGGGGACCCTTTGCATTTTAAGAAATATGGCCAGGGTCTGCCTATATTTACCATTAAACTGCACCCCCTAAACTGCTACTCTGAGTACGCCACTGCAATGAATCTTACCATAAAGTAAATCAAGCGCAACTCTGCAACAAGTTTGCTGTATTAGCTTAAAAATTAAAGGTATATTTTTGCTTTTTTTAATATCCGGTTTAAACGACCTATTGCTTCATTTCTGGAACGTCACTGAAATCGCAGCACATCAGCCTGTTTAAAATTGTCGTGATCATAGATAAATAATCTGATCAGTATTATTGGTAGCACGCCCGTAATTTTATATTCTAACCTGACCATTTTTGCAACGAGTACAAAAATGATGTGATTTCACAGTGCCAGAAAATCATCTCTGTTCTTGTTGCGTAATCATATAACGCACAAAAATTTCTGTTACGGTGCATTTGCTTGTTAAGTAATCATTTAATGCTGATTCAAGCATTAGCTGACCTTTTCACAATAATTGTATGGACTCAAAAATATGATTTTCTGTTCTAGTGCTCATTTTGAAAAGCGCAATGAATTTTCGAATTGTGATCGCTGTTTTTCTGGTAAGTGTATAACATTTTTATATGACTAATGGTGATTTATCGGCTACAGTATGCATCGCTTATGCATTGTAGGCGTGCGTGCCTTTGAGCGGTGCTCCTGAATCGGATGGATCCGAAACTGATCCAGGACGCGTGGATTTGGAAATCGATAATGAAGATCCTGATAGCGAGTACCAGATGGGACGCCGATTCGATAACGACGTGACTAATGCGTACAATAGATTTGCCTGTACAACTTTTGATATAGTTTTGGAGAATGTAGTAGGATTTGGTTGGGATAATTTGCGCAACGTTCCTACGAACGAAATATACCAGACCAATTACGAAAATTGCGATACTACAGCCGACGGCGAATATATCATCCCGGATAATGTAATATCGATCGAGATCAAACAAAGTTCGCTCGATCATATGGCAAGTTATTACGAAAGTCATAATTTTTTTCTTCGAGATATCGGTTTGAGTATCAACTTAGGCGGCAACACTATTCTCGACGAAGGCATTCCGATCGATGGATCGTTCAGTGCTGAACATCAGGACGTAAAAAGGGCAGCCGCACAAATGAAAGCGTCAATTTTATACTCGAGGCTTAAATACCACGCGTACACGTTCATTTTAAAACCGGATACGATATTCACAGCCGCATTTACTAATCGATTGTTAGCTATTAATTCGGCCATTCAAAAAAACCAAACGTTGTTGGCCAGATATTTAGCCGAATTAGTGATCAGAGATTACGGTACTCATGTTATCACTTATTCAGAAATGGGCGCGATGATGTCTAAAGAAGATTATGTGGATATGGGAACCGCTTCGAGTAGAACATCCTCTAAAACCAATGTCAAAGCCGAAGCATCGATCGGCTTTGATGCCATTCTGAAATTAAAAATCGGGGCTGGTCTTGATTTGTCGGGAATGAGCGCAGACAGCTACATGAAATCCGTACGCCACTCTGTATTCAAGTCACAAGGAGCGTTGAATATCTTGGAACTGTTGGGAACGTAAGGCAAAAATTATTTGAAGCGCAGTGATTAGCGCTGCTGATTCTTTTTACATGTGTCCAGGGTTCAATTCCAAATGGCAGTATCAAATTTGTGTATATATCAGTGTCGCTTACTTCATCCAATAATCGTTTCAGGATTTTTCAGACGATTAGGGCGCTACATTGTGATAAAAATTTTATGCGAAATTGGATTTAAATTTAGCGCGCCAAATTTAAAATTACCGCGTATTTTAATTACAGCAGACAAGTTTCATATGTGCTATCATCAATTAGCGCGCCAAATTCGAAATTTGTGTAATAAAATATTTTTGAATTATAGCCAACCAAGACCGGATAAAGAGGACTTCGAATATTTTGTCAGGGATAAAGAGGATGAAGGTAGCGAAACGAGAATTAATACCGAAGAAGTAGTTGCATTAGACAGAACTGGCGAATTTTTGTTCAACTTGATCAATAAACAATCGATGGATACCATGTATTTGCGAAATACGGATGCTTTGGCTATTTCGGCTTACATAAAAAACGCTACCCTTGAATATTATCACGCGAATACTCACAAAGGGTGCATGGATGCTAAATCGAGAAAATTCAATTTTAAAGCCAATTTACATGATGAGTCGGAATGCGAAGAGCCACCTTTTTTCGGTGGCTTATTTCAAAGATCCTACGACAAAACTTGTTGTGACGGGTACCCAAATATTGTCAATGGAATTACAGGCGGTTTCTTTTGCCCGAGAGGTTTTTTACCCGTTTTTTTAGCTCGATTCAGTCGATTATTCAATGTGAGCATGGCTTGGTCGATCGCCGAACTGTGGTGGTGCCGGCTTAATCCGGAAAAAGTAGGTATCACAAGCCGCAACGGATATTTGTTCGCGGGCTTATACACTAACGACATCGTAAATCCATTTACTGGTCATCAATCTTGCCCAGGACGATACGAAGGGCTAAAATATATGGAAAATTTGACCGTATGTCTTAGTCGCAACTACGATATGGATCGAGGCCCGGCGGTGGATTTCGGTGGTTTTATTAGCACATACTCATCCGATACATCATGCCCGACGGGGTAGGCCAATTATTATTTAATGAATTATACAAACGTGGATATTGTTGATACCAGCGTGACACCAAAAAGCATCCCGGATGATGAGCAGCCGATTTTTTTTGCTAACGCGGATACTTCGAATGACACAGCGGATGTAAATAACACAACCACTAATGCGCCGCCAAACGATGACACAACCACACCGCCATTGAGCGAGACGAGTCCAAAAACTACCCTGCCTAATCCCAATTTGGTCAATGATGGTACAATTGGCCCTGTGGATGCGGCTGAATTGTACGTGTGCATACATGCTCGTCAAATTTTACCATATGAAGATATGGAAATTATCAGGCCACCATTTATTGATCTTTTAAACGAATGAAATATTGATCAGAAATGGCCTGATAAAGAATAAATGATTTTAATAATGCGCGATCATGCATTAACTAAATTTAAAAAATTATTCTTATTAGTGTTATAATTTTTAAAGATAAGCATAGGTTATATATGTTAACAAATATTTCATATTCAGAGTAACAATACAGCATAATAAATAATTGCTTTAATTTTATGTTACAAAATTTCCACAAAGTAACTTCATACTGCAAAAAATTTTTATTTGTCGTTCTTTGATACAGTATCCCTTTGCTGATTTTTTAAAATTTTTTACAGAAAAAGACTGCTCATCTGCATATAATGAAACATTAATTGCATTTTCAGAAATCATGAAATATCATTCAATTAAAATTAAACGCACTCTCTTTTCAGTTTGTTTGCCAAGATTTCAAATTCACATATATTTTATGTTGCATTGCAAGGTTTTCCATTTGAACCTAGAATTGTATCCAAGATGAAAATAAAAATTTTACTGGTATTGGCTACAGTAAGAAATTTTTTGTTTTGTGTATGAGGTATATTTTTTGGGGTGACAGGAAGACCCATGCAGCTGATTTTTGCACAGGCTGCTTATTTTATTTCAGATGACCATGGCTGCGTCAGCCAAAAAAAATTCCACTCCCACCTGCCCCAAAGAATTTGAAGGCGGAATCGACCCCGACGATACCGGCGATCGCCCAAAGGTCAAATGCTACAACAAGTGGCTTCGTATGCCTGGTCACAAGGAAAAAGAGTTATTGTGGTATGGAAAATTAAAAAGGTTGGAAGGATTCGTCGGAATGGGATGGGACAATTTACGTAATGTTCCAATGTCCCACGTTTACAAAACCACTTACGATTTGTGCAAAATTACGCCCGATGGCCAATATTTGATCCCTGATAACGTGATTGTGATGAGCGAAAAGAAAAGTTACATGGATACTGTGGCCAGTTTTTATCAAAGTTACAGCGATTATTATCACGCAACCACGTTTAGCGTGAATGCCGAGGCCGGTGGCAAATTCGCTAATTTCACTAAGCTTTTGAGCGGTTCGTTCAGTTTTGAACATCAAAGAGTGAAACAAAAAACCGTATCAGAGGCATCGTCCATGGCTCGTACAGAAATGGAACATCACGCTTATACGTTAGTGTTGAAAACTGACTCTCCTCTGAGTGATGCGTATTATACCCGTCTGAAAGATATCGATTTTTCGATAGGCTTAAAGTATTTCGATCTAGCCGTATACTTGGCGCAATTATTGGTCAGAGATTTCGGTACTCACGTGATTGTCAGAGCTAACGTAATTTATTGCAATAACCTGATTGTGATAAGCTTAACGAGCAGTTATCTCTGCTACCAGGCCAGGGTTCAATTCCCTGTGGCGACACAAAACTTCTGTGCGTTGTATCGCTAACTCTTTCGAGTCGAGTGATCTGTTTAGGGCCTTGGAGCAGATGAAATCTAAGAAGCTGATTGTAGATCGGCGCTGAAATAAGCAATATCGATTTTATCGATACAAGAGCAGTGGAAGAAGGCCAAACCAGTTTGGACGATATCAAATTATTAGCATCCGGCAGTTTTCGAGATTTGACCGGCTTCAGTATTGGCGGAGCCGGTCATTATTCGTCCAACGTATCTAACGGTTATCTCCAATCGTTGCGCAATTCTCAAACGAGTACCAGAGGCGGTCCTGATCTTGTCACATTGTTAAAAAGTTTCAGAAACTCGACCGGAAACCAAAGTCAACAGGGTCCTGAAAACCCACTTTTCGCCTTCCATAATTTGGTTGCGCTCGATCAGTGGGGAGCATTTATTCACGACACAATAACCACCAATTTCGAATCGCAAGTAAATAAAAGCGCGATTCACGCGGCCAAAATTATGCACCAAATAAAAGAAGCGACGTTGACGTATTTCCAAATGAACGAAAAACCCGGATGCACTGATCCATTATCAGCCGGATACGATCCTAAAGCGAACGTCAACGATTCAAGCAAATGTTTGGAATTAACGCATAATTACAGTTTCGAAGGTTTCAAAGGCAGCTGCGAAAACAGTAAAGGTAAATACAAATACAGTTCAAGTATTTACAACGAGCTAAGCGGCGGATATAATTGTCCATTGACGCACAACAAGACGAGAATTCTCGTGTCGGGCAACTTCGACGATTGGTCATTCCCTGATGATCCCACGAAAGCCAGCGTTGGAAAATGTTACGATATTCGATGGTGCGAAGGCGTGGATGTTCCCGAACGCAGCGGTTTCATGTTCGGTGGCATGTATTCAAACGCGACTGTAAATCCGGTCACAGGTTATCGAACGTGTCCCGGACGATTCCGAAAGAAAGATCTCGGATTCGGATTGGCTGTTTGCCTAAGTCGTAATTACGATATGGATTACAAGGATTCAATTGAGTTCGCAGGTTTTATTAGCTGTATGACTCCGGAAAAAAATTGTCCGGATGGATTTGCAAATTATTATATCGGTACTTATCCGGCAACCACGCAATGGCCGACAAAGGATTATAAGGAATTATAAGAATCGAGTCCGGCGTATCCCGGATGCGACTTATTCTTTTGCGCAAACGTAGCAAGCTTGTCGAAATTATATCAATTGCAGCATGTGGTGAGACCGCCTTTTGTCGACCCACCGCCTGTTAATATTGATTTCTGATAATTGATAAGAAGATAAGGGGATTGCGTTTATCTATCGCATTGCAATGATGATATATATGGGTTATATATTCTTTAATAAATTTCAAATTGGGGTTATTGAGTATAAACTATTTCATGGGGTGTATGTAATTTGATCTTATACATAAAAATTTTTAAATCATAAAGAAAGCACAAGATCTGTGCTGTAGCTAATGTAGACGTCCGCATTTTCAACCTGTTGCGTCAGAAGCGATAATGTAAGAATGAGCAACAGTTGAATTCGCTGCAATCGTTTAGGTAAAGTTGCATACTTGTCTGTTTCGCTGTAAACCTTTTTACAATATTAATGTTAAGCGCATCAAACGGATAAATTTAATTCTGAACATGACATTTGTAAAAAAGCAATGCAGACGTACATATGTTAAATTTAAAAAAATTTTATAGTTAAGTATTTTTTTATTAATGATACTTTTGCGACCATCACAGCAAATATAGTCTGTAAACTTAATCTGGCTAAATGAACCTGGGCACGGCTAACTGAATAATGCCTAGGCACAACATGTGTACAATGTTTCTCTTTATAACACGCATTTAGCCAGGTTTAGTTTACAGACTATATGTGCCGTGCGATTTTATCCGTGATTGCTCTGATCATTTTTGTCACCACGCCCTGTTTCAGTAATAAAGTTCAGGTATGACTGATCGATTTGAATTTGTGACTGATGTGATTACAGTACATGCATGT
>JAQIWJ010000977.1:0-14274 GCA_034695185.1 Discolaimus major
GCATACATGTAATAATTTCAGCTAGCCTGAATCTAACCAACGAAACTGATCCTCATGATCGGCTGGCATTGATCAGCATATCGAGGGATTTTATGTCAATGCTTTGATCGGAATGCTGAACAGCATTTCCCATGTTCATTCATTCTATATTCTCATTGACGCAGCCTGGAAAAATGATGCTCCTCTTACATTTTAAATCCACCAGTGTAGCCAGATAAGTGATCTCGCCAAATTATGTGTTGCAAAACAAAATATCATCCAACTTTCTTATCATCGCTGTGACAAATCATACTGCTCATCCCACCTACATGCTGATACAGTGCCTATCCAACATATTTGCCCACCATGTTTGTCAATTTTTGCCATTCTACATATATTCCCACGATGTACATGCCATCTTTGCTCATCACTACAATCTTTAGAAAACACCCAAATACTGTAAATCCTTGTGAGAAAGTTCTTCATCAATGTAAGCTATGAAAAAAGGCGTTTCCCACCCATAAATGGGATGGAAACTCGTTCAGCAATCGAAGTGGGCATCCCTGTTTGATGCGCTTGTAAAAAGCTATTGAATATGCTTGTATACTTTTGCCATTGAATCGAAGTATGGCATGGGTGGGTTTTTATGGATGAATGAGAAGGAATAGTTGGGATGGGAAGTGAAAATGGGAGGGACTTGACGAATGTAGAATGCGTTTTCAACCTATTCATTTTGATCACTTGCTTGTGATCGAATTCAGCAAGCTGCTGATTGAAGTTTTGATATTTTGAAATTGCAAACTGATAGTGAGATGGGAGGGAAGCGGGACTGCCATGAAATTTTCCCCATAGGTTTTTATGCACAAAACTAATCATCATATTCTGGAAGCACTGATTTTCAAGAACTGCAGTCCTTTGACTGCAGTGCTTTCTTCATGAAGACGATTGCCCATTTCTGACCAGTGGTTTGATTTGATTTCTCCAGAGAGAATAAATTGCGCAATTTGCATAATGACCAGATGATCGAGGCTGATGGCAAATGCCAGTGCATGAATTCAGCATGCTTTGCATGGTTGCTCCTTCCAGGATTCGTTGATGTTTTGAATGGCTATTATAAATGCTGGGAAGGGGTTTTGAGTAATCGTCTCCTGTGCTATCGCACATACCCGCCAATCTATTTTATGTCAATAGTATCTTCAGCATTGCATTCTTCTATGCTCATTGAGTTCACAAATGACACACGCCATTCAAATTTTAAAATGCATTTTCCAGCCAATTAGCAAAAGCAGTGCTGATTCGTGATTAGATTGGTATACTGATCGATTAGAGATCAACTCTAATCGATAGGCATGTTGTGCAACCATTCACTGGTGTTAAGGATATTCTCATCCATAAAATGCAGATTCTGATCAGTAATCATTTGACATACTGTTCATTCGATTTATGCTGTCATCGATTTGCAAATGCTTTGATCATTATGACCAGTAGATAGCATGTGGAATTAATGCCCTCATTTCAGGCCTCAAACAAAAATGATCACATCGAAACTCAATATCATTACAATTCTCATACTCGCTTGGTCAATATCAGTGGCATCGAAACGTCGATTGAATATGCATCGATTACATATCCTGAAAAGGGATACAGCCCAAATACGTCCAGTGATCGAAGGTGGAAATATCGATGCGGAGAATGATGGTGATGGAACCATTCAAATGCAAGCTGGCGATACGATCACTAGAACGTGCTATGCTAATTTCGAGGTCAAATGGTTTTGGCCCAATAATAGTGTGAGTTGGGATTTATGATTTTTTTGCTTTGGGCTCGATGGTCAACAATGTAGCGCTTGATTTCCTGCAGAGTAACTTATGAAAGCAATAAGAATCATCAGCATTTGAAAAGTTGCTGCTGCCATGTTCTGAGCATGGGACTGGATTCTGATCACTTGGTTGGAGATCGCAATGCAAATTGTGCAAGTGTGATCATGTCTGATCACTTGATGATCAGCAAGCTGATCAGTCCAATAGGCCTGGATCTCATGACCATGGCTTTATATTTTGCAAAAATTACATATGTTCCAATATCATTTTTGGAAATCAGTCTTGAATCCAATCATTCCCGTTCCCAAAATCAACATCCAAACCTCGAATCCTATTTCAGGTATACCGCGATTACAGTGATCCAATGCGAGACGATCGATTATCAGTGACCCCATCGATCCAAGAATCGGATGGCAGATACAAAACTACATTGACATTGACGGATATCCAATATACGGATACTGGGTTTTACGTTTGCGCTTCAGCCAATCCCGAGGATCAAGCATTGTACAAGAATTTTCGTACTGAAAAATCACCACCAAAGGCGAATCGACTTTATGTCTTTGTCAAAGGTGGGTTTGGTATGGTCATTTTTGGCATTCAAAATGCTTAGTTTTTATCGTGGTACTGATTGCCAGAAAAAGTTGGCACAACTTTTTATTAGCTGAAAATAGCATGGCCTAAAACACTAGCAAATAGGTGCTGGGAATTTGTGCCAATACTCAATGTGCATTTAGTGAATATTTGATTTTGATCAAAATTGTGATGTGATCGCAACACTTTATTGAACCATCACTGAGATTGCGCAATTCTGACCAAAGCACATGCTTCCAGTGGACTGCATTCATAAAATTGATCGCATCTTGATCATGTTAATTGGATTCCATACTGATTTGGATCATGGATTCATGGCAATGTTCACTTTCTGATCAGCTGGATTGGCTGATCAGATCACTGCCTCTGCAATGTTGACTTTATCACAAGGCGGTATGAGACCAATTTTGGCACCCAGTGTTCCAGTTTGCAGAAATCATGCTGGATTTGCAGAATGCTTTTAATTGTGATTATCGATGCATGAATTCTGATGCAGCCGAACGCTTTTCACTCCAATCCATGCACCAAAGCCACAAGCAAAAGTTCCGATAATCTTTGCCAGTGTGATCATTACTGATCAGCACTGATACTGGAACTTTTTTAGATGACGACGAAAATCACATGCTCCTTCATTGGAAAGAAAAAATATCCGCTCAACATCTGTTCAGTTTTCGTGATGACATTCCAACATATTTGGACTGCTTGTCCACACATGCAGATGCGAAAATGACATTGACGTTGGACCGAGATGAGCAACCATTCTCGCACGATCCTCGATTGGGATTCCTGATTCCAGCTAACGGATTAAGCTATGCGGCTAAAAGGATGCGAAGCGGATATTGTACAGCTAGAATTGAGGAGAAATCGGATAAATTACAAATTCTGGTCATTCTTCGAGAAGGTACGGCTAGTATGCGTCCACCAAAGATCACAAACACGACCAAATATCCGTACGCTGGTGGAGATTTGAATTTAATGTGCAGTTATGACCCTGGTCAAGAATTATTGACATTATTCAATTGCACTTGGAAATTTCCGGCTATTGATGAATTGCATTCGAATGTAAGCAATTTTGAATTTGGTGCTTTTGACGAAAACTGGGATTTATCGAGTCGAATGACCATGCGTGCATTGAAAAATCCATTTTGCACCACTCCTGCATGCAAATCTGATCCCACCCTTGGGCATCTAAATTTGGCATCCAATTGTCATGACCCATGATGAACTGCCTCCAATTTTCAGGGACGAGTCAGGATATTCGGAACCAATGCAAATAATAAAACCTTATTGATCACAAATTTGACAGAACACGATTCTGGTGATTACACGTGCACTTGTGAGAAAATTTACACACTGGAAGCAAAGAAATCGGCTACTGAACGGTTCAATATCAGTGGTAAGATTTGATTTTTGCATTGACCTGTTTCAAGTCACTCATCAGCGACATTTGATCAACTCTGATCTTCGCATCGAGTTTAGAATTGGATTTTGAATCCTTTTTAAAAGCTAAGCTAGACTTACACAATCGAGACAGCCATTGAGATTCATGGTATCAGAAACATGGCTTATGGGCGCAAGCATTTGAAAGGCTATGCTCACATTGCGCAATCAGCTGCTTATCAATCGATTTCGATATAATCAGTATCGATTAATTTCATGATCAGATGGATTGAGCAGATTTTCATTGAATTCATTGATCAGAAAAATATTACAGATCAAATGATAGTGAGGTACTTTAGGAAAAGCAGATGAGGCTGATGTATATTGAAAATCAGAGGATTTCGATCAGATGCATCGATTGCATCAAAAAAGCAGTGCAAAAAATGATCGAAAAGAAGCAGAAGGATTTGCTTGCATTTGCAAATGCAATGAGAAGAATATATTTCGAAAATACACGCAGAAATTTTGCATGTAAAGGTCAATAACGATTGGTAATCGTCGATTGCTGATGATTCATATATCTCTCCTCTGGTCCAGCCATTTCATAATCTCTCCAGACCCCAATTCACGAGCAATGCATTTGTTTCAGCCACCCGTGGTCGAATCTTCCACTTGGATCATTTGGGTGAAGATACATTCGAACGATCCCAATCTCAATCGGTCACATTCACAGCCACTTATTCCGCCTGGCCAGAAGACGCTGTCAAATACCAATGGATCCACAGGTACAAATCGGCCATTTCACCAACCATCAAAGAATTAGAACTATCCAAATCACTGCCAATCCCCAAATCGATGGCTGTGAAAAATAATCGTGATCAAACTGATCGCACTTCCGGCGTAATGCGAGATGAGAAATTGGAATCCGCAACGTACACAATATCCAATTTACGACCGAATCATACTGGTGATTATATATTCAGGCTTACTGTAGCCGACGATGCAATACTCGATTTGGTATTCAAATTAACCGTCGACGGTCAATCGGAATTGAGAATGTTCGTAACGTCTCAGAATAATCTCACTGATCTTGTGGATTCGAGATTCTTGCAACAAGGCGTATTTTACGACGTGTATTGTCTTGGTGTTGGATATCCGATCCCTGAATTGAGATTCGATTGGTCGCCTGGATGTATCGGAACCAGCAGGTGCTATTGGAATCGTGTGGAATCGTGGCCGAAATGGAATAGCGATCGAATTCGTTCGAATACCGGGACTTTCGATACCGCCCAAATCTCGGGCACCAGTGCATCGATCACTGGTTCCTATAAATGTTCGATTGATCAAAAAGAGACGCAAATCGAATACGTAGTGGTGGATACGCCTCAAAATCAAAAAGGAGCCTTTGCCGAACTTTTCGTCCAAAATTCCGAAGGTCAATTTCAAAGGACGGATGAAATTTACGAATTCGATCGAGTGTTGGTTCAGTGCAGAGTTCAGAAATACGTTTACGAAAAACCCGAATGGACGTTGGATAGATCGACGAAATCTCAATACAATATTCAATACGATCAATCATCGGATTATTCAAATTCGTTGAATTTGATTTTCGAATCGATCAATTTGAATGATGCTGGTACGTACATGTGTACAGTATCCTCGAAATCACAATTCGGTCGATGGACGGAAGTTAGACCGGTGAAAATTCGCGTTTTGAAAACTGAGAAACCGAATTTCGGTCCTTCGACGTCGCCTGTTTTATTGGAATCCAATTTTACATCGTCCATAGAAATTCATTGCGATCCTCAAGGTACGCCGACGCCCACGATTGAATGGTTGAAAAATGGACAACCCATCGAATTGGCCGATCATCTTCATTTATTGGAGAATTCAACCGTTTTGAAGAATTCTCGAATTATGAAAGAGGACGCTGGATTGTATACTTGTAAATTACGAAATAGGGTCGGTGTGGCGACCAGGAATTTCACATTATCCGTACTCGGTGTGAAGGAACCGGTTTTGTCCGAAATGGGTATTATCATTCTAGTGACTGCGATGGTCGTTTTGGGCATTATCGTGATTGTACTGATTGCGTGTGTGGTCAAATTTAAATTGGATGATAAAAAACGGGTGAGTTCACGATTTGACATAGCTATAGCTGTTTGCTGTTGGCAATAATTCTCACTTGATAAAAGCCACTGATCATTTGGACATTGCATTCCTTGGATGCATTGGCAAATCGGCTGATCAGTCTGATCAGTTTCAAATGAAAGATGCTTGATTTTCTCGGCATGCTAAAATTCTGAAGCATTAACCATCGTATTGACTAGTTCGGCTGAAATCCAGCTTTTATGGCATTTTGCATCTCATCCAGAAGTTTATACATGCTAAAATTTTGCCAGTGTCTGGATTCCAATTTGATCACATAAACCGATTGAGTTTTGGGGGGGCACTGAATTGCTTATGCGACCAGCATATCAATACCTTGCCTCATTTTGTAAACTCAAAAAATCATGTAGTACACTGTCCAAATGCGTATGCTTTGATGCATGATCTTGCAGTTTGATAATATAATCCCTGAGGAAATTCTGGATTAATTATCGCAAATTCACATCTGAAAATCAACAATATCTGATCACCATAATCACTCCACCATTTCAGACTCGAATCCTGCGCGAAATTTACGACGAATTGACAGTGGATAAACCTCAATTGGATCCCACTGTTCCGGTCAATCAACAAACGGAGAATTTAGCATATGATGTAAGATACGAAATCCCATCCGATGATTTGACAGTTGGTCAATTACTGGGCACTGGTCAATTCGGAAAAGTATTCAGTGGGAAAATCCATCCTCCCAACTTGCAAATGGAAGCTATGCCGGTGGCTGTAAAAACGCCAAGAGGTGAGGTTTTGTTTGGTTTATTTGAAAGCTAGCAGATTTTGGATACTTGGTGAATTCAATAGATTTGGTTGACCAGAAAAATTATAAAATCACACATACAGTGATCCTTATCCAACATTGCGCAATTTTAGCATCACCCTCCTCTGTTTTCAGACGGTATGAACATTCATCACCTAAAATCATTATTGGACGAATTGAAAATGATGATTTACATTGGACATCACGTCAATGTATTACAATTAATCGGAGTAATTACAAAACGAATCGTCTCTGGTCAATTGTACGTTGTCACTGAATTCTGCGAACGCGGATCATTGGATGAATATTTGAAAAAGCACAGAGCTGGATTCGTCAATGAAATCTTGGCTTCAAAATCGGATTACCAAATTCCAGTTGGAGTGCAAGGCGATGGATATTTGATGCCGAATCGAATTGCGGCTTTGGCTAATGATCAGAGAAGGACTAGATACAAGGTGGGTGATTTTGTTGATGCCAAGGCTTGGAAGAGCGGCTACAGTAATCCTGCTTGGCATGGTACTGGATAGACAATACCAAAAATGGCATTGCCAAAACTTGCACCAGAGCCGTTACAGTAACCCTGGGTGATTCTGCATTGCTGCCAACAGTGACAAAGCGGCTACAGAAATCCAGCATGGCGCTGCATAGGCAATGCCAAAATGGCTTTGTTGCCTACCTCAGAGCGGTTACAGTAATCCACATTTCAGGCGGAAGAAGACAAAGATTGGGGTCAAGAAGTGGCCGACCATTTGCTGACCAAAGGATTCTTATGCACATCGGATTTGATATCATACGCTTATCAAGTGGCTCATGGCATGGAATATTTGGCATCCAAAAATGTAAGCGTACCGGCAAAAGTTATCAGCACTAGCTGAAATTCATAATATTTGTCTGTAAAATGCAAAATTCAGAGTGATCAAAGCATGCGCCGTAAAATCAGCATTTAGAAAAGTAGGCGTGATTCAAATTAATCACAAATTTTGAATGCGATCACTGCCTACTGATTTTTACGTTCCGATTTCAGCTAATCCACAGAGATTTGGCAGCACGAAATATCCTAGTCAATAATGATCAGTTGGTTAAAATTTGCGATTTCGGTTTGGCTCGACACGACGATAGTTATTTGATCAAAAAATTGGACGTTCCATTGCCCATCAAATGGATGGCGTTAGAATCGATTATCGATCGAAAATTCACTGTTCAATCGGACGTATGGTCGTTCGGTGTTTTATTATGGGAAATATTCTCATTAGCCGAAACGCCTTATGCCGATCAAGCGTACAGTAGACAATTTATTCAATGGTTGAGGGACGGTGGTCGATTGGCACCACCCAATTATGTGCCTGAAGAAGTGTGAGTATTCAAATTTGGAAGGGTACTGTAGCTGAATTTAGCAAGAAAATTTGATGCAATCAAATCACTCCTTCTTTTACTGAAATTTGAATTCACCTTGATGCTTCTCAATTCGCATGATCGAATCAATGCAGAAATCACATGCTGATCGTGTCTGATATTTTCAGATATCACCTAATGTGTCAATGTTGGGATCGAGTTCCAAAAGATCGTCCAACATTCGGACAATGCCGAGATCGACTGAGCCGTGAATTGGCATTTTCCTCTCCAAAAATCCATGATCATATTTTGAATATTCTTCATTCATCCGGTATCGATGGTTCGGGTAGTAATACAGGAAGGATAGGATATCCATTTCGACCGGAATCCACTCGGATTAGTGGAACTACGAATAGTGCTTCATCGGATAAAGTGGAAAATCCGTTTTATTTCACTAGTGCACCAACGTTGACCGCTGATCAGGCCTTGGAATTGAAACATGCCAGGAATCGCAGGAATAATGAACCTATTCATATGAGTGTCATTTGAGAAAAATCGATTATCGATAATCAAGAGCAAATGTAGGTACTTTCGAATTTTGAGACGCTCTATTTTACTATATGTGCCTATTTGTATTGGTGTATTTTTACTTGCAACGATAGCTCTTCATTTTCAATTAGCATTGAAAGCATGCTTGAAAATCAATTTCTCATAACCACTGATCGATCACATGTATCGATTTTGGCAGTGGCAATCGTGGCCATGTCTTCGGCACTGCTTGGAACATTGAATCTTATGACTGATATCACTGACTGGTTTTTACAATGAAAATGTGGCAATGCTTTCTGCCAATCACATCGATATGAACGATTATCGATCGATTGCGATATGATTAACTTAGAAGTGGGTGAATATGTCTGAATAATGGGAAGCCAAGCATTTTCTGATGATCAGATTATGATTTGCACGAAATACGGCAGAATTAACCAGTGTGGATTTTCGCATGCACATTTTATGCGTAGAGAAGAACATCAGCAAATTCTTCTTCCGGCCAGTTGTGGCTGTAGTTGATGTTTTCAGCTGTAATGAAATTGGCAATTCTAATCGACTAAGGAATGCCACCGCGATATTGAATGCCAATCATTCAGATCAGTTTTGATAGTAAGAAAAATCAATAACTGCCAAAAATCAGTCCATAATTAGCAAAGTATGCGATGACATGAATGCAATCAGCCAAGGCTATCCAATCCTAATCAGTACACCCAAATCACATCCCCTAATCTCCCGATCAATCAATTACGACCAGTTTCGGCATTTCCTTTGCATTCGTCATCAGTTTGATACCGTATCAGTTCATCGCCAACTTGACACCGACATCCTTTTGGCATTGGATAGCATCCATCCCTGTATCCATTGACACGTGATTCCAATTCGCCTCTCACTTCTTCGTAGCCTTGACGAGCTCTTTGCTCGATCTCATCGCCTCTAGCATCATTGCTAGGGACCTGGAAAAAGGGGATTAGGTGATCACGTGATCAGTTGCAGTGATCAAACAGTGGTGCATTTTGGAAGGCTGATAAGAATTTGATTTTTTGGTTGATTTGAATTTGGGCATCAAGCTGCCTGGAAATATTAATTTTCTGCATTGAGTTGGCTGTCAAATAGAATTTCGGAAACACCAGTGCATGCAATTGATGCACTTGCACCAAAACATCCAAATTTGGGTACTGTAATTTGCATTCCCAGAAAGGATGATCATGCCTGATCTTTGTCCAGCTGGACATGACTGCAATCATGGATTTTGGCAATGTAAAATCCATCGATATTTGGACTGATCTGCGCCTGATCAATCGATTCTATCCAACTTACCACAGCTTTCCCATGGACAGCCAAAGTGACGAATGCCAATGAAACCAAAGCAAAGATGATCAGACGGTTCATTTTTGGATCAATGAAATTCTTGATGATTATCAAGGTCAAAGCGGTGCACTGGCCTCCGCAACTTCTTCCCATCTTTTAAATACTTTTCGAATCCTCACTGAAATTCCAAAACAGCCAACGTCAGCTGGCAGGAAATGCGCCTACGCTTTTCTCTGTTATGCTAATCAACATCTCGGAAGAAGCCTGAAAAGCAGGCGACGAATTTCGCTTCCTTGTAAATATTTTTCACTGACTAATATGCCAAAAAGTATGCCAGCATTTGGAAAATGCTAAGAAAACTTTGAGTCAGAATCGATTCATGCTTGAAAATGTGATTGATTGATAAAGGAAGGGGTGATTCGATGCTTGACTCTGGAAAATTGGAGAATTCCAGATGTGATGGATTGCTGAGAACAGAATGAATCAGTGTATGGAATAGAGCGAGACCAATGATTAGTACGCAATTGCCATTTGGTACCGATGCATTGATCATGTTGACTATGAGAAATACAACCAATGCCAAAACGTGTGAATCAGGCCAGTGGCCTCAATATCAGTCCAGACCATTTCAGCAAGCCTTCCAAAGGCGACTTGGCCATCAAAAATATGTTGATAGAAAGAGATTTTTAAGTATGCATGCTGAGGAAAAAAATCATTTCATAATTGATCACCCGTCCATGGTTTTCGCATATGTAGATAATTTGTATATAAGATCACAGCCAAATTAGAGCAGCTTGAGTATCATCCATGTGATTTTCTGATCGATACTGCAATCATCCAGATAATCAGTGCATACAGCAGTCGATAATCACAATGCAAGATTACTCATAAGAGAATCGATCTGTAGCCAGCTGCTACAGTAACTGTGACAAGAAACCATAAACGAATCTTTGTTCACTTAAGGTGAGCAGATATTGATTACCCAATGCCAAACAGCAAAAATTGACCATAGATCATAAATAATCGATGTGACCACAAAGATCGATTTGATCAAATGCAAAAATTTACGTTTGACCTAGTGTTCAGCTTACAGACAGATTTATTTTGGGGGGGGGAGCATGGACTGCATACCGTCTGAACTCTCTCTGGGCCAGTCACGGTGCCGTACTTACCATAGATATCCACCAGCTTTTATGAGGTCATCTCGGTTGAAAGTATACCCGATTGGTTTCAAAGTTTGGGCTTATCGATTGATAATTTCCATTGGAAAAATGCATGGATGCCAATGGCATTGTAGTCATGGGTATAGGCGATTTCTGAAGGGAATGGAAATTATGATGCGTGATTGATCAGACAATCGATTCGTATGCAGTGAACATGCAGAACTGATCATTTAGGATCCTGGTCGATCACCGATATCGATTTCGAGATGCCAAGCGTTTGGCAAGTTTTGAATGACATGCATCATCATTGCAAAAGCGAAGGATTCTTTTTGTATAGAAAACTTGGTTGCATTTCCGAATAGGCGCTATCAATCGTGTACTTCATTGTCTATGACCAATCAATTTGGATACCACCTGAAGATGCTGATCACATGCATCCATATCCATAATCGGAAATCATACATAAATTATCGATCAGACTGTACATAATCAATTGCAGGCATGACCGTTGACCAAATAGTCAACGAAACGATGCATGATCACACGAGTGATCATCAATGATAGACACGATGTGATCTGATCATATCGATTATGGCAAAGTGATCACTCACAATCGATAATATGATAATTACTGATCAGGGCATCGAATTTATGCCATGGCAATGATTTTAACAGCATTTCTGTGTTTTCATAGCAGTTGCCAATGGTCGTGTTCCTTTTAGTTTATGAAAACTGGCAGAAAGGCTGTGGGTTTTGATAAATGCTTTGTGATGGTAAAAACCAGTATTTTCAATGCATCCAAATCAGGCCTTGGGTTCTTTTGGCATCGTTTGGATTGCCAAATAGCTTTCCGAGCCATTCATCCAACACCCACTCATTGCTAATCCATTTCCGAATTGACAGCCACCATTCGCAGCTATTTATCATTGAACAGCAGTCTCGTGGGAGGATTTGAAAAAGACGAAGTCATGCTTTTCCTATGCTGTTCAAATTGATTGACATCCACCATTGGCAAAGCTCGTTAAAACTTTTGATCACATTTTCCACCTACTAGCATGTAAAACAAGGCGAATTTATGACCCTTATCAGCATGATAAAATCAACTTTATTACATGCGTTTTTCATGCGGCCCAAATTTACAGTACACCCAGAATAGGATTGTATAATTTTCGCACTTTTTCTTAATACTAGTGTCCAATAAGAAAATTACCTCAATCCACTCAGCATTGAATGAATGGCCATGAAAATTTACAAAAGCACTAGGTCGCATCTTGTTCTCGACAAGGCACCATGATGACCCAGCATGGAGACCGCCAGACGGTTTCGGTATGAGAAAATATTATTTCAAATTGCAGAGTGCTAAGGCAAAAATTATGGCAAACACATCTTTTTCGGTCCGTGTCCTTCAAATAGCCATTACCCATTCTTCGAGTCAACGTGTGACAGCCAGAATTTTGAGCTGGGGGAAAGAATGAGGCGATTTTTGTCATTGGCTATTTGGGGGGGGGGGGTCAGGAGTAGAATAAATATTTTACAACCCCAATTCTATTCTTCGTGTTCCCATCCCCGTGGTGTGGATGAAAGAAAATTTCCATCTCGTCAATATTTACACTTTTGTGCGGAGAAGATTGTTCTGGTACCAGATTGCGGGCGGGTTGGTCCATTGTACGCGTATAAATCCATAAAAGGAGCGAAAATTCAATAGTCTCGAGATCTTCGGTCCAGGAAAAAATGGCCAACGAACGTGTGTTGAACGTTTGCGATCGATTAGCATCGTGTATGATCAATATATTCAATCGATCGACGTTGCCTAGAAATTGGAGTCACAGGAAAAAGCGCGTGATGATTTTATGGCTGAATTTCGTCTGCCTCATGATCACATGGGCGTCGGATTGGATTTTCATCACGTGTTGGTACAGTTTGAAATTGACCAATGGGACGGTCGGTGATGTGGACCCGAGTCCGGATCCTGATCCGAGTCCAGACCCAAATTCCACTGATGACATTCTTCCAAACATTATCGGACGATTGGAATGGCAGAAAATCGATACTCGATATCAGCACGAATCGAATATCAGAAACGTATTCTACGGTTTATATTTGACGTGTTTGATTTCGGCTACTCTAATCATGCCCATCCACGTGATCACTCATTCGTTCGCATTGTGGAGACAAACGTGGCGTCAATCGTTGATATTGGCCTTGGAATTCGTCACATTGCTGGTAGAATTTACGATACCCCCTATTCTGGTAGCCGTCCTTTTCGCCACTACCCGAATTTGCGCAATCCGAGACCAGGCGGGAATTCAAAATTTCGATTCGTGTCAATGGCGGACATTGACGTTCGCCATCGTCCATGCAATATCGATTATTTGGCAATGTTGGAAAATGATCGGCCTGGGAATGTGTTGTTGCTTTTCGTCCGGATTCTGCGCGATCACGTGGCCAGTACAGAAATTGGTGGAGAATCGAAGGAAGAGATCGGCCGTTGCTATGGCTGGATACCATCACAGCACGTTGAGCGGGGCGGTATTGAATTGTATGCCTCCGGAAACGGATCGTGGCAGTTGGTTGAACGGTACATTATGGTTCGTATTGACGTGGTGGACGTGTCCGTTGGTCGTTGTCACGTTCATGGCATGCTTATCATTGATTGCGATCATGATCATTGGACAGAATGTGATTTATGGGAATTGCAATGTATGATCGATGTTTGCATTGCTGATTTCCAGTGGTTGTATACAGGTGTTCAAAACAGTTGCTTTTGTGTGATTTCATGGCTAGCATGGCTTGAAGCTTGATTTCACTGGGGGCATTCCTTGCATAAAAATCAATGTATGCAATCTTGATCCATATGAATGCTGGCGCCAAATTTGGCAAAAGCAACTGGACACAGTCAACGAAATTGCATAGTCCAGCCAGCAAATCGACTGCAAAATCAATATTGGATCAGATCAGACAATTATTGCTAATTCAATGTTCAAATCGGAAGCAGTGATATAAGTGAAATCATATTTTTGTATCCTTTTGAAATCATCAAATTTTGAGCTGAATTTAGATGAATGTTGTGGGCAAAATGTGGCGTAAATCATGCCATACTTTCTCAGGGAGCATAAAATCAGTTTTTGCATCTCCAGACTATGCACAGACCATGTTGATATAAAAATCAATGCTGATGATCGGAATCACCACCAATGATCGACCACAAATGACGATTTCCTTG
>JAQIWJ010000978.1:0-14264 GCA_034695185.1 Discolaimus major
TATACTGCGAATCTTCTGCATAGCTCATGACCATGATCTTCACTGGTTCTGTTGCCAGCTTACTTGCTTCAAGCATTTGATAGCATTCAAATCAATTACCATAAAAGCTATCAGTTTTCTCGGCAACTTTTCGCAATCACTGATGCGTTTTCCGGATTCAATGCAAAGCAATGCCTAAAAGCGCTTTTAACAGCTTCTCTCCACTGGCAGCTTTTCCAGAATAGAATTTCCCATGTGTACACATATGCCAGCATTTTCCGGTCCAGAAATGGAATCATTCCTTCTCTGATCCCCCTTTCCTATGCTATGCCTATGCGTGCGTTGGTGTCAAAATTACTCTTTCCATGTGGGTTTCCCCAATGTTCGTTGAAAAATGGTGTTTAGAGGCGTGAACTAGTTTTATGCTGACGCAACTAGTGGGAACTTTTCCACAGCATCTGTTCCATAAACTTTCTGCGTGGTGAAAATTTCAAGATTTCGAGTAACACATTCTTTGTGTCAGCCTACGCATTTTAGTCTAGTTGGTTTTTGACAAAACCACGTCAGTTGTTGAGGCATTTTTATTTTCTTAGGACTAGTAGAAACTGGTTCCTCAGGTATTTATACTTCGACTGGGTGAAATTTTTCGCAGATTTCGCTGTGGTCTTACTCTGAAAAGAAAGAATTCAGAAATGGCTGGTTTTGCTTTGTTTGTGATATTCGGTTTAGCAGTGGCTTATGCTAATGGTAAGAAATCGATTGATGTGATCAAGGGGCCAGTTATGGCTACTTATTGAGAGCAATGATTGTGAACTATTTTGATACTGTCCATGACAAAATCCAATCTGCCTGTGATGACGGATTTGAGAAAGAAACCAAAAACGTTACTGAATTTACTGAAAATTTCAATTGCCTTGCCCTGAAATGCAGCCATTGCAATGCTCATGCTGGATTGCGCAATGGATTGCGCAATCTCTTGACAGCCAATCTGAAGCTTAATTGACATCGCATTTAAAATTTGCTTCGCATATTCAGCAGTGGCTGCTACAGTAGCCATACTTTTCAGCTTTAACATTTGGACGCTTCGAGAAGATCAGCGATGGCGTGTGGAACGATTGGAACGAGACCAATCCGGACAACGTGATTCAGGGTCGTTTCGGTATGAGATATGGCAACGATCGCTTATGGCTGATCAGTCGCCGATTGTACCGCAAAGGATTCGTGGATCCATGGGATCCGGCTGCCCGCGGTGGAATCGTATCCACATTCCGCATATCGACCAGGAATTGGACCCATCAATCCTACGATCGCTTGGATGAAGATACGCACGGCGATAAATTATTCTCATTGCACGGTCGCCTGTTCATGCTCACATACAGCACTGGACAGAGGAAAATCGGTTTCCACAAGTTGTTCTTCTGGGACGACCAAAGCGGACGTTGGTTGGAGACGCCGTTCGAATTCGATCCAACCTCCACCACTGTTTCCGCATTGGAAATCGCGCAATTGACCGTCACTGTTCCGAACCAGGATGGAAAACTGGCTTACGTGGTCGCGTCCACGCATAGGCACGCCACGACTGGTAAAGAAATAGTCTACTCCAAATTGGACGTAGAATTCAGAGGCAACGTCCCGGTGAAAGCTACGTTGAAATCGTTGGCTCGCGAGGAATCCGGCGATCCGTCGGCTGTATTCTACACTGCGGTCCATGAAAATAAACTCTACGCGTTCATTATGACATTTTGGAGCGAGGGTTACGTACCGATCACTAATTTCGCCTATACTTTGGATCTGACCACAAATCGGATCGGCAACGTCAGTTTGGGTGGCCCGAGTCCGAGTGCGGATTTCGAAGAGGAACGTATGTATCAAAAAGGCAACGAAATATTCATGGCCGGCGGTACTGCCACGTTCGGATTGGGTCAACTCAGGGACGTCAAGGAGATTTGGTCCTTGGATTTGTCCACATTACAATGGAAAAATACGAATTCCACATTGCCCACGAATGCTGGCGATACTACTGCGTTCGATCAACAGGGCGGGAAATTATATTTGGCAGGATTGAAGGAGGGTGTGCGTGTTGCGGAAATATCTTCTTGAGGCTGGGATTACTGTACGCCTTTGTCGGGTCTTCATATGCCAATGCATGACGTATTAGCTTTCTTGCTATTTGGTCTGGTTTATTATAATATTTTTGGGATTTTGGTTATGCAATCCGCAGACATATGACAGTTATGGTAACGATTATAATACAGTTATGCTTGCTGTTTTTTAAACTACTATGAGCATAATTGTGGTATGATAACATAATCACCAACATTATATATACTTATAATATTTATACTTAAGTTATCAGTCCAATTATGATATAACATTATCAGTAATATGATATACAGGTATGCTAAGCGTTATACCTCAGTTATCAGCCTAATTATGATATATTAACATTTTCTGATTATGCGATTATCACATAACCTAATTTCAACATTTGATAATTTATAACATATGATATAAAATGCGGAAGAGTATTATCATTCAATGATAAAAATTCCTTATTGCCACCACAAAAATCACAGAATCCCTCAGCCAAAGCCTACACTGCAACTTACAGGACTGAAATAACAATGCAATTTCGCTGCTGTTTTTTTCTGAGCTCCATATTTATGCAATCTCTTCATTCTTGATGATGTTCTAACCTTGCGCAATGTGCGATCCCAAATCGATACTTGACTATTTCCATCCGGATCGGTTAGAATGAGATAATATCTCGGCCTTGTTATGTATGGCTGAAAATTTTGCATCTGTATTTGTGGGATCCTTTACATAGATGGTATATTTACATTTTCTGGAAAATTTTCACTGGCAATATCGGGATCCAGAAGATATGATGAGGAAGATGTGATCAATATGGCCAAGATGAGGAATTGCGCAATTCTGCTCATTATTAGGGTCTTGGATAATTATCTGAAATATATACCAGGTAAATCATTTGTTGGAAGCAAGGTATATTATGACAGCATTCTCAAATTCAAATTTCTAGCTATATTTTAAAAAGGAACATAAGACAGCAATTGCAGGACACTTGATAAAAACATGGCATTTCTACAGAAAATTCAAAGTTCCGATCAAACAGATCATTTTGGCCTCAATAAAGGCTTTCAATAAGAAACCACATCTATGCACAAGGTCCATATACAAGAAATGGTCATTATTTTTCAAGCAGTCCTCTGGCATTGACCTAGTAATTACAGGTCTCAAAGCTCAGAATCTTCTTTCGCAAAGCCTAGATTTGAACTTCTAATAACGAATCTTATTATGTACGGCCTTCTGAACCTTTGAAAACATGAAAAAAATTGGAAATAAGAAATAATGATTGTTGTTTTTATGTTGGATAAGGATGTAGGCTCAATGCGATGGCATGTGATCAGGACGATCACTCTAGGCGATGCATAGTTAGAATTTATAAAATTTACTAATATGCAATTATTAGCTTGAAAATCATTTGGTGGAAAAAAATCACAGGTACTACACTATGGAAATATGCAAATGCAATCGACTGCAGGCTGATTTGCACTGGCACATTGGAAAAATCATTTGCCTAATATCCAATCAGGCATAAGTTGGAATAATTAGCTGATTATTGATGCGTAAAATGCAATATACTCACTTCCGACGCTGAGTGCATCATAGGTCCAGTTTGCCCTCATGGGGATTTCCAATATTTTCGTGTAAAAATTAATTGTCACTTTTGCCCAGGAGGACTGCTTTTGTTCCTTGTGTGGGTGGAGAGAAGGCCAAGGCGGATGTAGGCTGTCACTTTTACCAGGGATTCATTGCTGTTTTGACTTTGCTTCCTTCTGGAAGCCAATCCCATGAAAAAGGATAGATGGATGACCAATGGTCAGCTGACCAAAGATTGAGGGTTGACCAGTGGTCAGCTGACCAAAGATTGAGGGTTGACCAATGGTCAGCTCTATGGCTAACCCTGCCATTGTTCTCATTGACAAGCATGGACGTGATTTTCTTTGACCATTGACAATTTCAGGCACATCCGCCATGGATCCCAACTTGACCAATGCAACTGTCCAGTATACGCATCGTTGGCCAGGTTTCATAATGATATCTTACAGTATATCATGCATATTCGCATACATTCTTTGCATGATCAGTATATTGAAAGATAAAGATACTAAGAAAAATCCAAGTTATCATATAATCTTACACATCGGTTTAGCCGATATTGTTCAATTATTCTTGAACGGTATCCTGGGCGGAATATTCACATTATGCCAAACCGATGGCCATATTATATTCAATAAAATCACGGGCGGATTTATGAATTCCTCATGGATCACGTATACTGTCATGGCTGATTTTTTGGCATGGAATCGATGCGTGCAAACTTATCAGCCTGGTTTGTCCAAAAAGATATTCACATTGAAGAATACTCGGCTGATGTTAGCCGCGTGTTGGATTTATGGCCTAGCATGGCTGATCACGTACATGTGCCCCGGTTTAACTTTGTATTATCATTACGATGATCATTATTGGGATTATGATCAGGAAATCGAGGAGTCGAGAACATTCGCTTTTTCTGAACTGATTCAAGATAGTATTCATTGCGCTAGTATGGTCGTATGTTATACTGCCATATTCGTCAAATTAGCCGTTCAAGTATGAAAGTTTGGAAAGTTGAAAAATAATTTGCCCAGGGCCAGACTTGAACCTCGACCCAGGCAGTAATGGGACCTCTAGCTGACACAGCAAATGCTCTACCGACTGAACTATGAACACTTCAGCAAAAATCCTCCCAACCAGGTGCCTCAGTTGAATCTAGGAATCACAGGATCGGTTTCCTTTTCAGGCCAAGCAAATCAAGAATACGCAATTGAATTCGGATAAAAAAGAAAGGCTAGTTTTATTGCAGTCCATGTGGATATGCGCAACTACAATCTCCGTAGTCGTGTGGTGGTACTGTAATGCCATGATCACGTCTGATCATTGGGTTTACTTTTTCACAACAATCATATGGTTGACATGCGCTGGTAGCAATCCGTTTATTTATCTCATTTTCAATAAGTATAATCAAATTATGCATTTGATCAGGTATTCGGTATTCAGTAATGGTATGATTTCTAGGAAAATCAGGCGTCGAGCGAAAAATTTATTGATCGGTTGCTGCAAATCAAATTGGGCCAACGCTGAGATGAATCAAGTGCATACTATTGGTCAGTCGTCAATTGTTCAAGTGAACCGTCATTCATCTGTGATAATTGCACGTCTGCATTGATCATCGCATGCATCAATGCCTGTATGCACCTGGACAACTTGATTTTTTGTCTGGAAATCATTAGTGTAAATTATGAACAAAACAGCTCTTCTCTATTTGAAGCATTTTCTGGATATCCTTGCAGAAAATGAGCTCACATTTTATTAGCCATAAACGTTTGCAATTAGCTCAAGGGTGGTGCATCAATATGCAAACCCATTTTCAATGCATCCATTTTCAAATCATGTGAAATCTTTACGCCCTTGCCTTTGGGAATGTAGAAACAGGATGTTGGTGCATTCATAAATGACTACATGTGACACGAGAGAAAACATTCCTAAAAGTTCAATCGGAGTGCAGACATGAAGTTTTACTGTGCTGTATTTTATATTGTTGTTCAATATGCAAATTTTTTGTATGGCCAGGTATGGAAAAATGTTCAAATTGGAGTGATCGATCACTGCTTCACACCATCGATCGATTGCGGTGATCAAAATGATCATTATTTTCAGGATGATCAATGCGCGTCCTTAGCCAATTGTTTGAATGATGTGGCTGATCGTACAGAAAGATGCATAGCTGACTTCAAGGATTTAGTCTCTACTGTCAATGGGACTGAAAAATGTCAAACTGAGGTCAAGGCGAAATTTTTCACATTGATGGATTTGGAAGTGAAGCATCAGAGGGAAATGATCAATTGCCTAAAAGTACTGGGTCCGAGTCCATCGAATGCCCAGTGTCCAACATTGGTGACCAATGCGAAAAAGCCTGCTAGAAAAAGGGTAAGCCTGGAAATTTGGCAAATGAGCTCAACCCAGCAATCCAGGGATCCCTGGTTCAAGTGCAGGAAGCAGAAATGCATTTTCAGAGACAAGCGGCCGATCAAACGAAGAAACTTCAAGCAGCCATTGCCAAAGTGAATAGCCAATGCAAAAATGGGTCTGAAATTTTGAAAGATATTCAAGCCAAAAAAGCGTCTGGTGGCCTCGGCACTCGTCAAGAAATTGTGGATTATGTCAAACAACATTGCGATGGCAAAACTGATTTATCCATGGACGATCTACCGGGTTTAGATTCGAAATTGGAAACCTCGATTGCGAAAGTAAATGGCTACATTGCGCAATCGAAATGCACTGACGCCAGTGGATTTCAGGTTCAACGTGAATGCAAAAATTCGAGCATAATATTGGCGAATATAAAACAAATGTTCGAGACTAAAACCTTGTATACGAGATATCAAATCGTGGACTATGTAACCAAGAATTGCGACGGTCATTCGAGTTTGGCTGTGAACGATTTGCCTGCGTTCACTGATGCAAAATTAGAAGCCGCCATTTGGAAAGTACGATTTAGCAATTTCAAATTCGCGCCTCGCATTACCCGAGCATCGCAGTTTACCCCTAGTTGTCTGCTACAATCGCAGGCGCCAATTCGAATGCGTGCTTCGTTCCAGGTACAGCAAAATTGCAAAAACAGCGGCGAACTTATAAGAAATGTACAAACCAAGCAAAAAGCCAACGAATTCTTCAGTCGTCAACAGGTCATCGATTACGTAAAGCAAAATTGTCAAGGCAATGTGCAATTGACCATGGACGATATGCCTGATTTCGGTATATTCAAAAATCCCTTTTTCAAAAAGTTGGAAAGCGCCACTGTGAAAGTGCAGAAAGAGTGTAAAAATTCCGACGCTATTTTGAAAGATATCAGAAAAATGCACGATCAAAAAAAGCTGGAGAGCAGTCAACAAATCGTGGACATCGTGAAACAACGTTGCGATGGGAAAAGCATGTTGACCGTGGACGATTTACCATCGATCGGTTGTGATAAGGATGTGAAAAATCGAATGAAAAAATGCGCGGAAATTGCGCCCAAGTGCCAAACGGCTGCAATGTAAGCTGCCAGCTTATTACTTTGATCCAATATGATTTGAGTGCTTTCAGCTGCAACGAATGTTTCGAAACTTCATCCACCCACGATCAAATACATCAAGTTGAATTGGATTTAGCTCGAATGAAGGCTGATTGCGATAAGAACACTAAAGGGAATGGCAAAGTATAATGCCAATGTGAATACTGATATAAATTTTATTATAATTTGTCATGTATCGGGTAAACAGAGGTCAGACAATCAATCATCACAAATATAAACCCATTGCACCCAGATCTACTCCCATTCTAATTCTGACCATCACAAAACTGCACAAGATACATAGCAAACTCACTATCCATTACAGCATGCTGGACATAATGGACCATCTTCGCACACGTCTGGGCATTGCGGGCAAACAGCCATTGAGCGTTTGCTGAAAAGATAGCGAGATAATTCCAGCAGCAGATAATGCATTTATCAGATTGCGCAATATGCTGATTCAAATCTGCTGTGCGTTTCAGCTGTGGGATCATTCCTCAGCACCCGCACCATCACCCTTGGATTCGCCTTCATCCACGACTGTTCTGATCCTTCATCCATAACGTCACCCTAGAAAAAACATTTTCCCATTTGGCATGTGCGCATCTGGGACGGTTGCTACTGAACGACCAACATTTGCGTTTTCATAACGTTGCGCAATTTTGCATTTTATCAATGCAAATATCGGTGCAAGCCCCCATGAATTTTGGAAGATCCTGCATTTTGTGCAAATTTGAAGAAGATAGGAAGAATTATTCATGTGATGTTTTTGAGAAGATTCACTGGAGAATGGTTTGGTTCACGATGCTCCAGCAGAATCCTTACCATTTCCTCTGTTTCAGCTTGTGACGTAATGTCAACAAACATAAATTTAACGTTCATGGATTTCCTATCCATACTAACGCAGGATTCCAGACGGAACTGATTGTGAATATAAAATGATTAGTACATGAAAATAACCATTTCTATACCCATTTCTGACCCCCTTTCTGTTACTGGAACTAGTTTTAAATCTATTTCCTATCCTGGACGCCTGCATTCCATTGAACGTCAGTAAACAGTTCCATATTTGGGTCGGACCAGTTCCAAACTGGTCTATGTGCCATGCACGTGAACTGCACGGATCCAATATTTTATGCATTGATTTCAAATGCTTTTATTACTGCAATTTTGTCATAAAAAGCCATTTCGGTGCGACTAGCATCATCAATTCTATGTACTCCTTGCACTGCTGCATGCCAAGATTCCGATATAATTCTTGATCATCAATCATGTGCTAACAAATATTGCGCAATCGTCATTGAACATATTGATATAATTGCAAATTCTCAATGCTAACTGGTCACATTGCGCAATCTTCTTTTATTCACTATCCACATGGCCATTCTGCATTTTCAACTGCTGATATTGCGCAATTGCAATCCCGTTGGTATGTCCGTTTCTCAAGGTCCTTTGACAGCGCATTCCATAATGATGGGCAATGGCTAACCAAATGGTCAGTACCAGCAGCAAACATATAAAAACGCATGCGCTGAACAGAATTGTTACAATCATAATTTGTTGATGGTCGTTTTGATTCCATGGGGTCCAGCCGGTCGGTGGGTATAATACGAATGCAATCTGCAATTGACCAATGTCCGAATAAGTTGTGATTAGCTTGATTTAACTTACGTGCCAATACCATACTCCTTGCAGTGACAGAAAATACGATCGACATAAAGCTGGTAAAATATGATGGCGATTATTCAATTCAACGAAAAGGCAGAATGCAGTTGCCAGAGCCGTGTAAATTATTATTGTATGGACCTGAAAGTTAAAAAAATTTAAGCTCATATGGATTTGATCGATCAGTACCTGAATGTCCATTGGACTTCGACCGTGGAGATGCCAATAAAATATCAACGCTTCCATCACGAATGATAATACGCCACTAGCATAAACGAATGATATGGGCATCTGTAATGAAAAAGGTCAGTTTGGGACTTCTATTGATACTTCAAAATTTGTCATTTTTTAAAAGTTTGCATTCATGCAAAATGGGTTTGCTGACTTGCAATGAACGCCTGCATTGCACTCTTGCATGTCATTTGCAGCCGTTGCAAATGCATTCTTGCATTGCGATCTTGCTTTGCAGCCTTGGAAGTTGCAAACATTCCCAACTTTCATGCGAAATCTCCACAGCTTACATAAAACCCATACTGCGTGAATATTTCCAGCAACGTTGTAAATGCAAAGAATATATTTATCCATATATGCTGAGCATTGCCCAGATGCACGAATCGTCCATCAGAGATTCCAGTGATGATATTTCCAATACACGCAGCCATTGCGTAGCATAATTTCATCACTGATTCAATTGGGAATCTACTGCATGATGATGCGAAATATATTGATGACTGAAATATGATTTTATATTTTGACTGAAGCAGTTATGCTGCCTCGCATAAGCTGAACTAGCTTATTGCGCAATCGATTCTATTAGGCGCATTTCGAGAAATCTCTGCATGCACGGCTATATTCCATGAAATAACAGGGGCAAAAAGCCCCCCCCCCCAAGAATTCAAATCTGGACCTCGCCTGAATCGCCCAAGCTTGCCATCCATTACCACAGGCAACAATCACTCTCATACCTCAAAAGCAGGTCCATATCCGGTCTTAGAACGAAAATATCTTTTGCATAAATTTATGATATGCCATATTGAGATAAATATGAACAATGATCCTGCTGCAATATGTCCAAGAAAATCACTCATGGTTTTCAGCAAAATGATGATCTGTTTGAAGTTTACTTGTGATTTTTACACCAGCTTGCTTTTTATTCGGAACACCTGAATCAATATACCGTGGAGTTTATGAATAATTTTGCATAAATTTTGATCGTGACGTTTTTATGCGTATTGGCATAAATTTCATTGCCCAAAATTATCGATTTCCGATCAATAGAATCGATCACCGAATCAAATTTCAAAATCCGACATTATTTTCATGCGGTTACAGTATCCTCCGTGCGTTTCCTTCCTATGCTTTCCATTGGTAGACGATTTGAAAATTTGCCATAAGCAGTTGCTATCATGTGTCCACATGTGCGCGTTTACAGTACACCCTGATTTTGGCATTTATCCAAATAAAATTATTTTTCTTGGAAAAACTAAATTTGGGATCATTTTATTAAAACTAATCAGTGAAATTTCGTCATGTTATCATCGTGGTCAGCTGATAATTCGATTATCGTCACTTCTGCGAAAGCTCCGCAAAGTAAAAACCTGTTATATTTTCATAAATAAAACTAAAATTAGAATTTTAGGTCATTTAGCATCCGTATTTCAAACCGCATTTTCTCCAGTAATTTTCAAACCGGATTACGGATATGACAACAAATGCGTGCGGAAATTATTAAACGAATCTCAAGGTAAGAGCTTTGCAATAGAAGTTTAAATTTTAGAAATTCTCCATTTTATCGGGTGTTCTTGATTTCAGGAATTTTCTCTCGTTTTTTGGACGTTGTGAAGAAATCGGATTCGAAAACTGCCAGTTCTCAAGTGTAAGTGCTTTTTTATTCCGTGTAAATAATTTAAAAATCGTCCATTTTTCAGATTACGCGCAGCCAGTAAGGAATTTCGCGTTTGCATTCGAGCCTGTTGTCAAGCGCTGGAAAAAGATTTCGTGGAAATTCAAGGGAACAAGCTTCGCTACGAAAATTATGAACAGCTTTTGGCGAGGACAGAAAGTTTGGTAAGCTTTTTATTTGGCTTTGGTTGGGGCCCCGTGTCTTTTGGCACAATGCCAACGAGCCACGATAAAACCCAGCTATTGCGTTCAAATTCAATATTCAAAATTGCCGCTATTTTTCAGCTCCAAATGTACCGCCGAATCGAAATCGTATGGGTTCTTGCGGACGTTTTATTCTTCCGTCCAAAAAGTAAGCCCAAATTCAGCGGAAATTGATCATTTTATAACCAAATTCTCATTCTAGATTCCTTACTGATCACCGATTTATTGGAATGGTCTCGATGGTGCTTCGTTGAACAAGATGTGGCGGCGAATGAATTGGTCAAATGGTCGTCCGAGGGTCGTGCGAAATTGGAAACGCACAACAAGTATTGGACTACTGTAAGTACAACTGCAGTGGTATAACTGCACCCGGGCTTTTAAAAATTCTTCCTTTTCAGATCTACGAATTCCTACTCACCGGACGAACGGAAGAAGCTCGTCGTTTGATAGGAGCGCACAGTAAATTTCAATCTTCCGGCGCGTTGAAGAGTATTTTCGAAATGATGGGTCGAATGCCGTTGAGTAAACTGGATACTGTAAGTCATTTTTTAAATTTTTCGTCGAATACTTGATAGTAATTTGAATTTCAGGAAGAAGGCAAAGAGGCGTTTGCTGCGTGGCAAATCGAGGTGAGGAGGCGACGTAAAAATGGCGATTACCCCGCCAGCATGTGGCCGGAATTGGATTGGGCCATACAAGTAAGCTTTTTGCGTAAAATTTGCGCAATGTGATCTATTTCGGCTTATTTCAGTTCATGATCGGTGGCGAAGAGGCGTTCGGAATGCTGGCGTCAGGCTGTTCGTGCAAATGGTATCAAACTTTGGTCGGCAGAGCGTTGTTCATGCATCCGTTCGCGAAGATTTTCGATTTAGCTGGTTTGGCTGAGGTAATTGAGGTTACTTGTATTGCTGGCCTGGACTGAGAGTTTGTTTTTTAGGAATGCATCGCTATTCATCCAACAGCTAAACAGAATTGGACGACATTCGATAGTACTGTACAATCGTTGTTCCAATTGGATATTTTGAATGGATTGAAACAGGTTTGGTAAGTCGAAGTTTCGCATTTTATTCTTGATTCACCCGCGTTGATTTTTCAGTGCCTCGTTCGCAAATTGGTGGTGCGCTGCTCATTTGGGCGTGCTATTGCGATTTGGCGGAAGCGCAGAATTGTTCATCTTCGAGTGAGTGAAATGTGCAGTAATTTGGGAGAAATGAGCGTTCAATTTTCATTCAGGAATAACGTCGATCTTCACGAATATCTGCTATTGCAATATGGAGAAAGTCTGATGACGGACGGTCGTGGATTGTGGCAAATCGGTGTGGATTATTTGGCCGCCTGTCCTACTTCTGGAAAGTAAGCGATCTTAAATTTGAATTTCAAAGAAACACGCAGCAAATACACTTCTTTCATGGACGCATTGGGTTCAATATTGGAACGGATGCCATTGGACGCGAAGGATACTCACAAGACATTGAAGATCATAGAAATTTGTCGACAATTGAAATTGTTCGGAACGTTGAGGACCATTTGCAAAGAGAAATCTCGAACCGCCTTGAAAGCTGGGAATATTCCGGACGCTTTGACGTGGAGTTTACAACCGAGGTTAATCCAGCGATCGGTAAGCTTGTTTGAAAAGTTTATTGCATTGCGATTCTAATAATGTCGCTTATTTCAGGACGAGAACGGGGAATTCATCGATTACATTTCGGAACGTATACTCCGTGAACATTGCAATAATCGATGCATCGACCAATTGCAAATCTTGGACAATTTGGGCGAGAATGCTTTGGCCAGTCCATTATTGACATTCATATGTAAGTGAGCGAAGTTTTTGCTCAGTTTGATGAATTGCATGTTGGTTTTTTTTCAGGTAAATACAGGAAAATGCATACGCTGCGTGAAAGTGGACATTACAAAGACAGCATTTGCGTTCTCAGCGACCTGATTGCGAGTCAAATTTCGCCAAGGGTCTTCTGGAGGGTACTATTTGAAGATGCATTGGATTTGCTGAAACATGTTGGACAGGTATGTATGGAATTTGAAATCCTCGGACTTCAAAAATCGACCATATATCCCAGAAATTTATATTCCTTTATTTCAGGATGTCACAAAGGACGATGCGGAAGATATGCTCAAAATCGTGAAAGTCATGCAAGACTCGTTGATCCAATCGGAATTCTTCAAGCGAAGTTTCTTCAACACTCCAGAAGACAAAGGATTATTCAATGATACAGTGAAAAAACTGGCAGTTCAAATCACCAAGTATCTGTCGGCTGCCTTGAAGCAAAAGCATTCTTGAATCACTGCCTGATCAGTAAAATTCGGACTGTAATTTTTGAATGTTTGTTTTTGTATGCTGTACGCCGATTGGTGGCAATTATGCTTTGGTATTGGATTGCGATATTTGCTGTCTGTAGAACTTTTTCAGGATTCAGCCATGGCATGCATGACCAAACGGCTACTGGGCGTGATCGGGAAGAATAACAATGTTCACAGAAGATGGATATCCGGATGTATGGATCGTAAGTTGTATTGCGCAATTTGTGGTGCCATGATGATGCACATCTATTCTGTTCAGCCTCGTACGGATTGACGGCTGAACAAAAGCAAATTCAAGAAGTGGCGAGTGATTTTGCCAAAACCGAAATGTTCCCGTACATGAAAGAGTGGGATGAGAAGGTGAGCGTTTGGTCAAATTTTGATACGATTGCGCAATCTTGCACCATTTCGCAATTCGTTAGCATTGCGCAGTTTGAATGGATTGCGCAATCTGATTGCATTGGTAAACATTTGCCATTGCGCAATTATTTGGTTGCATTACGAAATGCAAGCGCATTGCGCAATGCGGGTGCATACCAACCACAGCTGAATCATTGCGCAATCTGACTGTACTTTGCAAAGATCAACATCTGCGTTGATTTTTCAGGAATATTTCCCCAAAGACGTGCTAAGGAAAGCCGCCAGTTTGGGATTCGGCGCTGTATACGCGTCGGATGAATACGGAGGAAGCGGATTATCACGTTTGGATGCATCAATCATATTCGAAGCATTGGCGCCTGGATGCGTCAGTACGACCGCGTATTTGAGTATTCATAAGTAAGATTATCCAGTGCTATTTTGCATTTGCATGCTAAAAGATGACTGATTTTCAGTATGTGCGTTTGGATGGTGGATAAATTCGGGTCGCCAGAGCAAAGGAAACAATGGGTACCTGTGCTGGCCACGATGGAAAAATTGGCTTCATATTGCCTGACGGAACCAGGTGAGAAATATTCAATGCTCTTGCAAGCGGGGCATGCATGCATGCCTGTGATGGTCATTCAGCCTGTGATGGTCA
>JAQIWJ010000979.1:0-14253 GCA_034695185.1 Discolaimus major
ATTTGATCAAAATGATCGCCTTTCGATAGAGAGGTGATAGCTTGATTTCGACGACGCCAATCGATTTCTCGTGCTTGGAAAATGTATCCACATGGCATATCTAGCTTCGTTCTGCGTAAAATTATCATTGATCAAAGATTACTGCTGAGGCATAGCATGATTCAAAATTTCAAAATTGGTAATAATCGTAGTATCTGCAATGAACGCATGTTTTCTGGGACAGCTTGACACGGTGATCATAGTGGTGTCATTGGTTTTACTCTGGGAGGCAAACTTCAAAAACTGATCAGAATAGTAGCCCTGATTGTGCAGCACAGAAAACGGCTACGACATGTTGCGCAATGGTCAGAATAATCAAACATCGTCAAAACGCAGATGCGCATGGAAAATTTTCGCAACAAACGCGCCTGATCATGAGTCCAGCATAAAATCAACACTGGCACGGAAAATGATTGTACACAAAGGACACACACAATCTGTTCAATTCCGTCATCTCAAATACAAAAACGCCCACAAGACTACCCATTTCTCGTGTACTTAATTAATCACAGCACATTTTTCTTATTTGAATCATGTAAATTGACACAAGTGGCTTTTGGCCTATTGTCTTGAGCTAATGTCACTATTTAAAAATGGGCCATTTTTAGCTTGAATTTCATATTTAGAATAGCAGTCCAGTAGGAAAACTTAGTTCGAAAAATGGTTTTTCATACGAATGCTATCCTTATGGCTCTGTCGATTTTCGGATTAACCACATGCATATATGGATTTCCGGCCATAATTTCGGCTCAGAACGGAGCAAGAAATATTACACTACCACCAGGTAAATTGCGATACAAAAATGGTCATCCAAAAATGTGCATGAATGAAATTCACAGGTGCCCAAATTGGCCCAGGCGGTCCAATAGAAATCGGACCATTGGATCCGAGTATACAATGCCCAACGCTTTCTCTAGCTCCCAGCGGATTGGTGGATCCGAACGCGCCGCAAACCGGCGATCCGAACGGTAGATCCTCGTATTTGGGCGGTCCGTGCGCATCGGACGACGATTGCCGTCAATTCGACGCGTTTTGCCTACCGTTCCCCGAATTCTCCATCTCATCTTCGACGTCGGGAAATTATTATCTTTCCAAATATCTGGTCAACGCCGGATTACCGCCGCCCACGTCGTTCGTGTGTCGTTGCGTTCCGCCGAGAACGGCGCGTTTCTCGATTTCCGAACGTCGTTGGTTGTGCAGATCGTCGGAAGAAATCACGAATTCGATCAGAAGCAATGCTAATGTGCAAAATACATCGCCCAATTTCGGCTAGATTTTCGCGCGTTTGAAGCACGGAAATGGGGATTTGATAATTTATGCAGATTACTGTAGATTTTACTCATATTCGCTTTTATTCATAATTTACGCATAAATCGATTATTGTGATTGATCATTTTTGTTTCATAAATGAACTGGGTTATTGTAGCCAAATTCGAATAACGCGCGCAATTCGTGTGGGCAGATTCAATACAGTGGACTCGTCTGCTAGTCGCGCTCATTTCTGCCAAATTTGGCTGGACGCCAAATCTGGAAATTTTGGAAATTAAAGCGATTCCTTTTCTGATCAACGTAATCAGATTTGCAAAAATCGTATTCATCAGCAATCGTGGTCACGGACATCACCGGAACGATGACGTCGGAGAAAGAAAGCGAGATTATATTGAGTTATTTCTCTACGAATACGGAAAAGCTAGAATTTGCCAAAAACGAGCTTGTGAAATTGGCTACGAATGCATTCGGCGGTGGCGGTACGTAGATTGATTGATTTCTGACCTGCTGGAAGGCAGGATTTTTTAATCATGGTTTTGCACGGCAAAAACCATGCCCCACTTGCACATGCATCTCAAAAATTAGCATTTATCTTCAATTCTAAAATACGCCTTATTTTCAGCGGAAGCTCAAATACTCGATATTTGCGATGACGAAAAAATGAAAGCAACGAAGGAGAAAATCAAAGAATTACGGACGTATTTCTACGAAGGCGACCGATTGGAGAAAGAACTCAAAATCGTCTACGAGAAATATTTGGCCGAGATTGGCGAATTCGGCGAAAACGCTCAAAACACGACGCCCGCCGAGCCATCCAATACTGATCATTCCAAAAGCGGTGACGAAAATACGAGTACTACCAGTGCTGCTTCTAAAGGTAATTATTGCCATGGATTTCCCGGCGATTATTTCTGAAATATTATTTCTAGTTTAGATGACCGCTCGGACGGCGCTGCCAAAGCGGGTGCTATGAAAACGGTCGTCGTGGAACCGCCCGAAATGATCACATGCACGGAGATAAAATTATTGACGGACGCGGAATTTGCTACTGTGCCCAAATACATGAAAGGTAAGTCGTACGATCCATCGGCTATGCTCGTGCGGGCATTGAAGCAGTCTAATGCGAATATCTTTCAGGAAGTGCCACACTGGCCGTGATCAACGGAATCATCCCGAAGTTCAATAACGTCTTGAAGAATAAATATCGTATTTTGGCCAATGGAATGCGACCAGCCGCTCCGCGAGATCGAGATCTTTACGTCCGTTACAAAGATCAAGAAACCAAGGATTCGGACGGCCGTCGTTGCTGCGTCATGGAAGATTTACGAGACGTTCTGGATCCACGCGAGGCGAATTTGCTGCAAAAATCGGTCATCCCGATCCTGCGTCATTTGAAGCGTCTCAAGGACGAACGTTTCGGAAAGACCATGAAATTGATCGTATTGTATCATTGATCACGACGATATATTCATTTCGATGATTCAAAATCGATATAACAGGAATGACTATTATATGCATGTGAAGCCCTCATGATTCATGTAATTCAATGTATTCGTGTCACTTCAATATAACGATTTTCCCATTGAAGATAGTATACACATACAGAAACGTACATAGAAAAAAGAAATCATCCCGAGAATCGCCCTCGAATTTTACATATAAATTTGAATTCTTACATAATCTCTACACCAGATCTCCGGATAAACTATCCGCATCGTCTTCGTATTCTTCTGGCATGGTCGTTCGTAAGGGCAATGTGGCGAACGTTGTCAAAATCGGGCTTCCCGTATTCGTTCGATTCATATTTCGCACCGGGGAACCGTGAGCCGGAATTGCATCGACTGGACCGGATGTGCTGAGCAATGGTCGAACTTCGGCGTACGGCGTACGATTATTGCCTTGCAATTGAGCAGAATGTGTTGGCGAATACCTGTAAAAATGTCGAAGGTTCAGCAGCCATTCTTGCCGAGTTGTCTTCTGGTGTAGTGGTTAGCACTCTTGCTTTCTGCTCATCAGACCAGGGTTCGATTCTCCCTGCGGGTATAAACTTTGTGCGTATTTGGTGTCGGTGTTCCCTCGAGCGCTCCGTCAGGAGTTTGGAGCAGATGTAGATCAAACAAACAAACAGCTTACCTGGATTTCGGGCATCGATTTCCTGTTCCCAACGCGTAGTATGGATACGACGAACCAGCAGCTGACGATGGCAGGATATCGTCCACGGCTTGTGCAGCAATATACGTATTCTTGTTCCGATCCTGCAAAAAATTCGTTACTAATGCTGCTAGGCGAGCATTTGGCTTCGCTTACCAATGAATTCGCTTGACGCACGGTGGCTTCTGGAACATTGTACACTCCGCCGGCCAATCGTCGTTGCAAACTGTTCGATCTCAATGCCTCGGCGTAATTCGTACCATTGGAGACGTCTGAAAACGACGCATGTAGTACTAGTGAGGATAATGAATAAACCGAGAGCTTACCATCAGGATCCTGAATAATATCGTCCAACAAATAACCGGCATGCGTTTGAGGAGAACCGCTGGCGATTGCGAATCCATTTTGAGCACCGCCTTGATCCACTTCCTGCAAAAGGATGACATTGCGCAATCCGCTCTATTGCAGTATTTTCGCCACTTACGATGACAGTACGAATTGAAACTTCCCCATCGCTATTCGGCGAACTTGATCTTGGAACGCCGATCGCGAATTTTTCGTCGTGTTGATAGACGCCTTTCCCACTGGTACCGATATCGGCCGAATACATCTGGATCTTGTGCGCCGACGAAGAGCCCAATCTGGCACTGGCCGCTCGTTCTAGAATAAAAGCCTCGTTAGAATGCATATTCGCCTTTTGAAAACTGCTTTTACCTTGCAATTTCTTTCGACGATGTCGGCGTAGGAAGCAGATGAGCAGGCCGACGTTGAACACCAATAACAGAATGCCGACCAAGCAAACCAATACGACGATCAGAACTGGGAATTCGTCTTTCACGCTTTCTTGAACGATGCTGTCCGGTCCTAAAAAATAAGGACATCAATTTCGAGGCAATCATGCCTTTACAAACAAACACGCTTACCAGGCGTATCCACAGTCAAATCGGTAAATTCGCTGTGCCCTTGCTTGTTCTCCGCTCGTACCGAGAATTCGTACGTAGCCTTGGATTTCAATCCGTACACCGTCAGTGGCATGGTTGTGGACACGAGAATCGTCCATTGTTCTTGAGCATTCTTCAATCCATTGCCTGAAATGAAACTCCATTAGTTCATCATTTCCAAGTGATGCAAATTTTGGAGCCATACCTGACACTCGATATTTCACACGAAATGACTGATCCAAACCACCGTCGAATCCGGGTTTCCAATCCAACGTAATCGAATCATGCGTTCTGTTCACGTATCGTAAATCGGACGGTGGATCCGGACGCTCTGAAATAAAAGGTCATTGCAGATTATGCTCTGACAATATTCTAATGCACTTTACCTGGACGTCCAAATTTAACATCCACGTTTCCCGAACCCACATCGTTTTTCGCCGTGCATCGATAATATCCATAATCCGATTCCTGGACGTTTCGAATTCTCATCTCGCTCTGAAATATCCGGATATCAGTCGTGGGAAAACCCCTTTACAAGATTCTGCTTACCTTATATCTCATAAATCCGATTTTAATCGTCGTGACATTGATTCGATCATTCTCGTAAATAGACGGCGATAAGAACGGACGATCCAAACCAGGAAGACCGGTATCACGATGCCAGAAGAACTTGACCTCAGGAATTCCATCCGCTACGCAAGTCAACGTCGCGGACTTCGTCAATGCAGCCGCCGCCTTCGTATGGACCGAACTGTGATCGAGAACGGGCGATTCTGAAATCGATATGTATATGTAAACAATGTTTGCCGCATAAAGAACACTGTACTTACGTTTGACCAGCAATAAAGTCGTGTTGGAAACTTCTTTCCCGATGCCATTGTAAGCCCAACACGTGAATTCGCCGGTATCTTCTCGTTTGACGCCGTAGATGGTCAATTTGGACGAGCCATTCGTAGCCGTCCTGACCAATCGATTAGCTGGAATATCGTGACCATGGGTACGTTCCCATCGGACGGTGTTCGAAGTGAATGGAAACGCGTCGACTTCGCAAATCAATGATACGTTCTCGTCTGGATTCACGTACATGGAAGGCGTAATTCGCTTGATTTCGGCCGGATCTGAAAGAAAAGGCGTGGTCAAATCTAAGCTCTAGCAAAAATCCTGATCCGACTTACATTTGACAGTAATCGTGGCAGTCGTAAGAGATTCTCCGATTCGGTTTTTGGCTTTGCAACTGTAAATTCCAGCGTCCGTGCGTTTGATATTCATGATCTCCAAAATATGACCATTCACATTCGTCCGTTGTGGAATTGATCGCAATACGTTCGACGCCGTTCGATCCTTGTGCCAAGTATATTGATCCACCGGCGGATTACCGTGAGCAGTACAGTTCAACGTAATCGATTGGCCTTCTGTCGCTGCATCCGGCTGTGGAATCGGTGCGACGATTGGTTTATCTAGAAGGAACGATATTAGTAAAAATCAAGGGCAAAACTAAAATTCAACTTACATTGTATATTCAACGTCACTGCCTCCGAAATCGGTGAAACCATTATTTGAGACCGTGCTCTGCATTCGATCGATTTCCCATGATCCTGGATGCTCGGGACGATGGTCAATTTCTTCTTGATCACACGACCATTGTTCTGTGCCCTGAAAAATGGACCGTCACTTTTGAATCATGCCAAATTGGATCCGCTTACGTTTTATCAAAAATCGTAACGCTATTCTCCACACGCCCATTTCGAAAGAAATCCACCGTCGGGCTTGGATTGGCCGACGAGCTTTCGCACGTAATTTCGGCAGGTACTCCTTCTTGGAAATCGCCAGGCGTTGGTTTGATTTGAAGTGATTCCGGCGGAACTGGAAAAAACAGGCTTGGCGATTTCTCGATACAGAATGGAAGAGGAGTACTTACAATGAACGTGAAGCATGGCAGTAGCCGAAATATGGTCGACTCCGCTGGCCAGATTTTGAGCTCGACATTGGATTTCCTCCTTATTATGATGAGCGGCCATCGTCATCGATAATTCACTAATAGTCGCCTTGTCGTATCTGACGTGGATTCCTTCGGCAACCTGAAAATTCAGGATTCATTAGAATACAGACGCTTGCAATCTGCTCTGTGAATCATGCATTGCCATACAAGAGGCTAATGATTGCAATCACAATATAGCCAATCAAATCAATCGATGCCTACCAGCTTCCAGAGTTCCCTTCTTGGCAGCTGCACAAGACCAACAGAAAGCTTCGATCAGAAGGCAGCTAGCACTGATTGCAAAGCAGCCTTGCATGATCCAAAGCAAACCTCACCTTGTGCTGTTTCAGATACCATTCGATCAAGGACGGCGGATTTCCACCGGCAGCAGTACAAATCAGGGTAATCGCTTCGCCAGCCGTAAATGTCCGATTTCCGCCTCGAACTTCGATTTTGACCGAATCCGGCGGATCTGAAATTGCAAGATCGATCAACTCGGATCAATATCCACTCAACGCCACTTACATGAAATCCTGGTGATTCGATGATTCGTGGTTTCTCGTCGAGTGCCTGAATTAATCGCCCTGCAGACCACGGCCATTTGAGGACGCCTATGCTTGACTTCGACCGAAATTTCGGATACGGATTCCACGCCTGTCAAAGAAATCGATCTTTCAATGCATCTCGCATGATTCCTGGATCATTCTTACCATTCCCAACGGGTAACGGAGCCAAACTCCTAGCTGAACGATTACTGTACGGTTGACCATCGACGAACCACTCCAATGCGGCCGCTGGATGCGACGCGGACGACGTGCAAACGTATTGTACCGTATCACCAATCCTGGCTTGATCAGGTCCCGAGACGTGCACTCTTTCCGGACCAACTGCAAACGAGACGTCTGTACTTTTTCGGCTGACAATATCGAATACGCCCACTTACAGTAAACTCTCAATCGAATAATAGCAGACAATGGAGCGTGCGTGGCTGCGTTCGACGCATCGCAACGATATTCCGCGTCGTTGTCAACAGGTTGCACCACGAATTCGTATACGTTTCTGGCAGTGTTCTGAAAATGAGGTGTTTTACGCAATCCCCGATTTGTGCATGGCAAATAATGCACTGCACTTACGCCTTGGAAATACGTGTAATTCCGGCCAACCGAAACCGAATTCCTGTACCAAATCAATTGAGCCGGTGGATTGCCGATATTGTCGATCATGCATATCAATTGAACCGAATCGTTTGCCGTCCATATCTTTCCCGGTTCGTGGCCGGTGATCACGGGCGTGCCAGGCTGATCTAGAACGAGAACACGGTTAATACGAGGATTGTGATGTGCTGGAAAACGAAACTTACATATGACTGATAACGCCACTTGACTCCGCACTGGCCTGGACGACCTGACGGCTGGATGAGACGCTTCGCAAGCGAATACGGCTCCATTGTCTCGATCCGTGGCTGGCCATTGTAATCTCGAGATGGTCGTAAATCGCTTCATATCCTCGGCGATTTCTTCATTCTTGTAATGCATGTCTGAAAACGGGTATTTTCAGAATTGTGTCAATTTTGAAGTACAAATCCTTACCCGGAAGCAGATGTCCATTTCGATACCAACGCAATTGAGCGGCCGGTTTGGCAGGCGCCGAACGACACGAAATATCCAATGCGTGATCCGTTCTAACTTCCACAGTTGAATCGAGGCGAAGCTTGATCGTATTCCCGCGCTGACCTTTCTCCAGCGTCACGTTGTTGGGTGGGACTGAAAATAAGGAATCATCAGTATTCGTATTGTCAAAACAAATGCAAACGGTTACCTAAGACGTTCACGTAGGCCTTATGACGTAATCCGACCTCATCGCCAGGCGCAGGTTCCACTTGACACTCGAAACCGGCATCGTCTTCCAACTCGGCCTGAAAAAAGCGAGGCGAAATTAGAATGGCGGGTAAAAATTGACAATATAAAACTTCTTACTCGATAAATACGCAGGTGATATTCGCCGCCCGTGTGATTTCCTTCCACTCGATATCGCGGATAACCGGGAAACACCGTTCCATATCCTAAAAATAAGACGGATCTTATGTCAATTGTTGATCCAGGATGACAAAAAGTTGCAGAGGGAAATAACCCTTGGGTTTTTCACCAGCTGTTTTCTGTCAATCTTAGTTTAGATTTGCAAATGAGCATGAGGTGATCATTGGGATCCTGGATAAGGATCATCCAAAGTATCAATGAAGAAGCAAGTATCCTAATCCCATGCGGATTTTTAGCCATGAAATTCAAATGCAAATATAGAACTTACCCATAAACGCGCCGTCTTTGGTCCAATGAGTACCGCCTTCTTTGGCTTGATGCCCGACCACACATCGAACGACAGTATCGTCGCCTTGAACGACGGTCACGTTCGACGGCGATTCGATGAAATATTGCCTCTTTTGAGCCCAGCCGATACCGACGATGAATAAAATCAATAAAATCCTCATGGCAGTTGTATTTCGGAAGATAATAACGATTATAATAAGGCCGCTAATTTATGAAAGACGTAAAATGACGTTCAATTCCGTGTCGTAATCGATCCGTCCGTGGATAATGTAAACAATTTCCGTAACATTCGATAAAATCCAATCCATCCACTTCGCGGGTGGCTGAAAGAAAAAGTTCCGAGATTAGTTTCAGCACGGGAAGAAGTCGTTAGTCAAAAAAAGACAACTTCATCCTAGCATTTAGCTAAAGGAAAACAAAGTAATTTTCTTCCCAATGGGAAAAAAGGCGACAACAGCCGAGTACGCGTTTCCTCGGCTGTTTTCTTTCTGATCCCCACCCGAAGTCCAAGATTTCTCAAAACTCGAGAGAAAGTAGAATGTAAAAATAAGAAGTAGCTAGTGATATTTTCGCCCTGTCCCGTCTGAGACGAGGCGTCGTCCGTCCAGCCAAAGAGATGAAAACAGAAGGGGTGAAAAATGAATGATGATGGCGACCTATCGGAGGTGACAAAATGGGAATACAACCAGTATTTTAGAAAACATATACACCGCATTGGGCAGACGGAAAACGCGGCTCTCCCGGCTGGTCATCAGCAGCTGCTGATCTAAAACAGTCAACTCGAATCAACCTTCCATTGACTGACGAACCAATAGCGTTGACTGATATTCCAACAGCCGCGTCTAGTAAAAGATTCGTTTTCCACTATAGTCTATCGCTTTTCCCCCAGCCGAAAACACGGATAACGGGGTCAAATAAATTGTCAAAACTACGAGCGAAAAAAGCTACGCCGTAGAAAGAAGGGAGTGCCCGAAAACTGGATTAGAAAAAACGGCCAGCTGAAAAAAGGATACGCTCGCATAATACGCAAGGACCGAGAAAAATCTAGCCTTGCGATCAGAGAAAACGAACCGGCCGACATCGACACTGGCGTGCTAAATGAGGCCAGCCTTGCTGCAAAGAGGCGGAGCTACCGGGTCACATGACCGAGTGCGCGCACCCGATTGGTCGGGCGTACTGTAACCGCTGCGAACGCTCGAAATGAATGACATTCGTTCTAAATTTCGAGCGAATCTACAGCATCAGCCAATCCTTTTGTAAAAAAAGGAATATTCTCAACATTTCATATTCGAATGGTGACCATATGTAAAATAATGAGCGTGAAAAAACCTCGACCACCCTCGGCGTTTAATGAACCGTATAATCCATCTCATGAATCGCCCTCCTTTCAAATCGGATGGAATAATCTGCAACAGATTTATTGGCTAGATTACAAACGATTTTCAACGCCTCGTATGGACCAAAAATTTGACCTCCAGGAAAATTGGAAACCGGATGCGGACAATTTGCTCAACATCTGGCGTTTCTCTGAGATGGGTGAAAAAAATCACAACTCGAACTCCCGGGGGAATAGACGATTAAAATTTGAATTTTAAAATTCTCAAGTACCCCGAATGCGTGTCTGATCGATTTAGAAAATGGCCATTTTACAACAGGGCCTTGAGTGAACAAGGCTAAGTTTGAAAAATACTTCGCGAACAATAGAAATTTAGACGTCAACGGTTGATTCTATAAAATGCCCCGCACTTGAGAATTTTCTTCATTTTCAACCGCTTACATACGTAATGACGGCTCGTCAAGTATTCGCGGAGAGAGGAGAAGATTTTCAGCAGTTGGTGCGAGGATTTCTGGCAAAAATAAAAATATCAACACAATTTTCGCATTGGTCAGCAAATTGACGACCGACTGGCCTCGACGTGAAAGGGAGCTATTTGTAAATGCTAAATCAACTATTCGTATCTGACGAGGAAAAGCCCATTCTTCAAAATAATCCGGACGCCCGCTAATTAAGATTGCGCAATCTGAATTCAGAATCTATTCCATCGGTTTTTCTACACGAAATTGCATTGCGCAATTTGGATATTACCCGAAATTGCGCAATTTGCAAGCGAGCATTGCTCCTCATCGGCCTCGTTGATCAGCCGGACCCCCAATTGACCAGTGTCCAGTGAAATTGGTCCGCTACAGAGAGTGCAATCATGCGAAAATTCGCACCCGCCCATTTTCATTCGGGCCATAATTGGACCGAATTGTGCTAGATAAGCTAGAAATGCGACATAATTTCTACGCGAAAATTGCATATCCAAGGGTTTCGGCCATCAATGCGATTAGGAGGCTAGGAGAAATGATGCGCAACTAAAAAAGGCACTTGAAAAATCCCAGTGCTGATCAGTGACAGGATTGGGGGGAAAAATTCAATCATCCCTCGGAGGAAAAAGCCAGTACATCTACTTGGAGTACTTCTCAGCGAAGTATGAAAACAGGTATATAGGCTGTGGAAAATTTGAAAAACGATACAGGCCGATTCGCCCTTCAAGAAAACCGCAAACACACCGGGTATATGCTTCTTCATAAAATCGCATTTACTTTTGACTGATGATTCCAACAACTGACTACTAAGCGGTTTTAAAAGTGGACCCCAAAAAAATAGACCCGCCTCGCTTTGGTTCGACCACCAGGCTTTGGTTTTTCCCTCCGAAAGGCCTGCAATTCGATTTATCCTTTCTTCGCGAAGGGAGGGAAAGGGGGAAATTTCAAAAACACCCATGCTATTGGAGTTGAGCATAAAAGAAGCATTTCCTTGAAACATTACGTCCTCCTTGGCCATCTTCACCACTGGTCAATAAGCATTGAATAAGCGACGGATGGTACCAGTGCATTCTCCAAAGTACCCTTTTACGAGCATGCTAGCCGAAAAAGAAGCAGTTTCGGATACAAAATATCCAGGCCTAGTAATTCGATGCGAATATTAGGAAATGCGATACCTGTACCCGAAAAGTCGCATACGCAATTAAGGCCCTGGTCGTGTATAAATGGACAATTCCCTCTCCAATTACACGAGACTCCCTGTTGAGATAACATGTACTCGATTATTCATTCCCCCTTCCCAAACATGGACGGTCCTGCCAATGCTCATACATGGCCAAAATGGGTTCTTTTGAAAAATCCCTTCGTTCAAGATTTGAAAAGCGCTTTCCATGATTCGAATATGCATGCACTATTTTGAAGTCATTCTAAAAATACACGCCTCAATTTGCGTGAGCATCTTGTTTATCAAAATGGTCATCTCATACGCATATAGCTAAGAAGACCCGTCAGTATTTTCTCGCATAATCGACCATACTGAATCAGATGATCACGGATTGATCACTCGGAAATCGATAATTTCGACCATGGTGATGTTTATTTTTGCAGACGACAAATACTGATCAAGTTGATTAGATTATCGATTTTTTGAACTATTGATTTCAGAGTGATGATCTGACCGTGCTCAATGGATGCAGCATTATCGTTTGTCCAGGAGAACATCCTCAGACAAAATCTGTATCTTTATCTGTGGTCTGAAATCATCGATCGAAAAAATTTCAAAATTTTGAATTCTCTGTGATACGCTTGATTAGTGCACCAGATGCACATTTTCTGGAATAACTGATCGTGCTGAATCTAAAAAATCACGTTTAATTTGCTGTATGATCGATGTTTCGAGATTTGATCAATTTGATCGATTTCCGATTGAGAGCTGATAGATCGATTTTGACCACGCCAATCAATTGTCCGTGCGAGATTGTTCAGGAAAATATACCCACAAGTCATATCTAGCTTCATTCCCAGGCCTGACATAGGGTTTGATTTTCGGCCCTAACCCGACCCTAATCTTTTTACTTCAAACCCTACCCAAACCCTACCCTAAACCAATTTTCAAAAGTCGACCCTAACCCGACCCTAAACCCTAACCCTAAAACCCTAAAAACCCTGAATGTCCAAAATACATGTGGAAATTTTTTCAACACAGAAGAACAAATTTACCAATGTTTTAGCAAAAGCAATCTGACACTAAGGTCCATCATTACTTCCTTCCACAATCAAATAAGAGTGGCTTTCCCAAAGAATTCACCCAGGCGGTATCACTTGAAAATTGACCACCCCTAATTTTCACATATTTTGCACAGTTTTTCATGCTGATCACGGTGGTCAATTCCTTTTTGCATAAAACCTGGCGGTTATTTCTATACAAACTGTCGAAATATCGCAATTTTCAGAAAAATCACTTTCTGGCATGCCTTCATTTGAATACTCATCACTTCTATTCAATATTCATCTAATAATCCATATCACATTTTCGGATCCAATATCAATGCACCTACGCAATCAGCAAGTAATTTGGAAAGTATTTGCCTTATCCGTTGTAATCATTATCATATCGTCAATGGTCATTTTCAAGCTTGATACGTTGACGACGCCACACGGCCTCCCGTGCCCGTCCAATTCGTGTGAACCGCTTTTCCAGGATCGTCGAGACGTTCGTACGTGTGAGCTCCGAATAAATCCCTTTGCGCTTGCAATAAATTCGCTGGCAACACCTCCGATCGATATCCATCGTAGAATGACAACGCAGCGCCGACGGTTGGCAATGGGATACCGGCCAATGCTGCCACGGCAACCACTTGACGCCACGCCTCCTGAAATTAGGTTCTGTATGAATAATTGAAATAAAAGGAAGACCCATCATCTTACCTGACAATCTCCAAAAGCTCGAATGAAGAACTTGTCCATAACCAGATTCTTCAAGTTCGGATTCTCATCGAATGCACGTTTGATATCGGCCAAAAATACGCTGCAATAAAAGAGGCTATTTAGTACAAAGATCAGAAGAGAAACAATCTCGGCTTACCTTCGAATAATGCAGCCGCCTCGCCACATCAGCGCGATGTTTCCATAATTCAATTGCCACTTGAATTCTTCCGACGCACGACGAAGCATAGAAAATCCTTGCGCATACGAGATGATCTTGGACGCGTATAAGGCCTGAAAGAAGATTTATTCATCAATCATGAAAGAATAGCTTTGCAATGGGCGGTGTGCTGTGCCATTCATTTGCAATACCAGAAATTTTGTACGTACCTTCCGAATTTCTTCGATGAATTTCTTCTTATCACCAATCAAAGATTCCACAATCGATCCTTTGCTTCCGGCGGATGGTTTGGGTAATCTTTTGCTAGCTTCTACACGTTCCGCTTTCAAGCTCGACAATAAACGAGCGAACACGGCTTCACCTGAAAGAGACGAGACTGGTTATTCATAGTCCTAGATTGTATGATCAAAGCAACTCACCGATAAGAGTGACGGGCGTTCCAAAATCAAATGCAGCAATCGCCGTCCATTTTCCGGTTCCTTTCTGGCCGGCCGAATCCAGAATTTTCGTGACCAGCGGTTGACCATCCGCATCCTTGGCTTTCAATATGGTGGCCGTAATCTCGATAAGGAAAGAATCCAATTCGGTTTTGTTCCAATCGGCGAATACCTGAAATTAATGTCATTAGTATGTGCAATG
>JAQIWJ010000980.1:0-14253 GCA_034695185.1 Discolaimus major
CTCTGGAATTGGCATGGCCATCAATTCAGCTGAAATAAAAAAGAATCCATGAAATTTCATGGCAATTCTTACGGCATTCAATTTGGATCCAAAAGTTGGGATACCAAATTCAAAAATCCATTCACCTTCCAACCTGTCGGTCTCTTTCTTTCCACGATTTAAACGACGATTCGTCATACGCCACCATGCGTAGACGCCTATTCCGACTACGATCAATACGCAAACCAACGCGATTCCCGACCAAAATACGACTATGCAATTTTAAAATTTCGAATTCTTAAATACTTATGATTAATGAACAAATCGTATATTTTCTGGGACAGGTTCACACGGTGATTCTAAAAATCATATTTATTTTGCTGTACGATCGATATTTAGTGATTTGATCAATACGATCGATTTGCGATAGCGAAGTGATGGGTCGATTTTGACTTCACCAATCGATTCTCCGTGCTCGATTATACCGGAAAATGTATCTACTGTAGATTTAAAAGATCATTTCTTCATTATCCCATGATCATTATATAAATTTTCATGAACAGCACCCCTCAAATCACCTACGATTTTCACCAATCCAGCTAATATCAATAATTTCGCATGCAAATTAACGCCTTGCACATGATCGAAAATGACCGTCGAATCTTCCAATCGCATCATTTTACGACCGTTCTCGTGTACGCATGTCCATGCGATTTTCTGAACGCACGGTAATCGCGTTTTTCTCGATATTTGCACCGACGTATGCTGATCATTATGATCAGACGAAAATTTCGATCGATCACTCTGGTCGGTCCTTAATTTCCGACTCAACGTGCATTGTTTGACGAATTTCGCGATCGTCGCTTTCTCCGAGCTTTCTAAGAAAAGAGCTTCGCCGGCTCCGGACGAAACTAAATATCCGAACGGTTCGCCGTGCGAATCGATGATCATCCATCGACGACATGCGATTTCTGACGAGGGTTGTTGAAATATACGTTGCGATCGCGATTTATTTTGAATGGACACAATCGATTCTGATCTTTGTATAGTCATGATCAAATTTCCGCACGCTTCAATAATCCAACGACTCCCCGATTGAGTCCATGTTGAACGTTGATACCATGCGTCGAATAATGGGCATCCATCGCAATCGGTGATTTGCATTTCTCTGATTTTTGTCTCTGTAAGAAATGCGCCGATTTTATTGGATTTTGGGCGTACTGTAACCGCTGCGCGCCTTCAGCTGGGATTGGCCATTGGTATACTGTAACTGCAATGCGAGTAGGCGGGACTACGCTGTGATTGGCCAATGGCCAATCAGCGACCGCGAGGCGTACTGTAACCGCTGCAGAGCAGGTCAATCAGCGTCTATCAACGCCAGGCATACTGTAACCGCCGCACAGCAACCTACCTTTCGTGTATCCGAAACATTTCGGTGGCACTTTATCGTTGAAATTCACAGTAAGAACTTTGAAAATTCTAGCCGCATTGAAATATTGAAGAATAGTAGCTTTCTTTCTTCTCTTAGGTAAACACGCCCATCGATTCCACGGTTCGGTGGAATTACGAAATTGTTCAACGGCCGACGACGACCGTCTCGAAACGGTCGCTTCGTGGTCACTACACGTGTCCAATGCACTGGTAAATCTCTTATCACCCAAACAAATTCGCCTGATTTCATTATCAGCTTCTTCTGTACCCGTATCGCTAATGACTAAACTCTGACCATCGTCCGAATGATGACCAATGGCGAACATCGGCGTACAGTACGAACTGCATTTAGCCATCGCGCTTTTCCTGACCGATGCAATTTCAAAATATTAGCGCATTTTCAAATACATCTTTTTTTAAATGTGGAGAGTCGCCAATTTACTAGGCACTACCATTTCCTGACCGGAAAGGGGGGAATCTTGTTCAGGGTTCTTCTCTCGAGTTGATGGAGTTTTTCTTATTCGATCAGCACCGGGCGCTTTTATTGGTCTCCAGAGACAAGTAGGCTGGGTCTGGTGGAGAAAATGAATTTCTTCTCCTTTCACGACCCAATGCATCGCATTAGAAATGTCCTCAATCTTCCAATGGAAGAGAGGAAAACAAGCGGCTTCCACTAGCTTACGCCTAGCTTCTTCAATGATGCAAAGGTCATTATGGCCAACGACCAATGTAATTTCCGGACTAACCGAACCGAATGCGTATCGATTCGAATGTTCCATAGATGATTACATTCCGGTCTATTTATCAATGCCATTACATAATGCACAAGATAATAAGCTAGACATTTTCTATCCAAGATAATAGCAGCTGATAATACAGCTTCACGAAAAACCAGGCCATGTACAGAGGTTATTTTACGAATCCAAAATATGATGTCACAGTGAACACGAATACGCTAAGCATACTGTAATCTAATCCTCATCGCTTTCTGCAATCACATGAGCCGCACGACGTTTCGTTTCGGCCTTATCAAACGATGCACGATCGGCCGAACTTCTACTGACGTTCCCACCTTGCGATTCTTCCTCATCATCGCTGTCGATAATTCGTTTGGCTGGCGTAGAGTGTTTGGATTTGCCTTTACGACCACTACGACTATCCGCATCGCTTTCCGCATCCTCTTCTTCCTCCTCTTCTTCGTCGCTGAATTGCCTTCTTCCGCGTAATAAATCCTTGGCTCCGGATTTGTAACGATTCTTGATAGCTGATAACGAGACATCCGCGTCGTCCCAATCACCACTGCGATCGGGTTCCAAAAAGTTGGCGGATAAAGCTCGACCACCACTGCCGTGCGTTCTTTCTCGCATACGCCGTTGCTGGGATTCACGACGCGCCGATGCTCGCATTCGTTCTTCTTCTTTCTGCAAATGTAAACGTGCGTTTGAGATGAGATTTCATTACGATCACAGCAAACGCTTACTTTGATCAGCTCTTGTTTAAGCTGTTCCGGATTCTTGCCAACGGCTGGCAGAACTTTCACTTTCTGCGCCTTGTTTGTTTTGTCGGCCATACTGAGCGTCATCTTGCGATGGGTGAAGCTGTCGGTTGAGTGCGGACGGAAGGTCAATTTGGTACGGAATACGCTACGTCCTTGAAGACCGGTTCCTTGACGCACGAATAAATGGTGATGATCGCCTTGCAACGGATGCGTATGAACGTCGAACACTTCGGAGCCGAGATACAGTGATATGCTGAAATGGGGCGGTGTTAGATAAGGTCTCGCATAGGCTACGCAAGACACTCACCTTCCATCCGACCATCTGACAACTTTCGCATTGCTTTCCCGTTTAAGATTCCCATCCTCGTCCAAACCGTAACGCCAACGAATTGTATTCTCCACTTTCAATTTTAAACGAGATCGGCCTTCTTCGTCCAAGATCTCGTCCTCGTCCACCTCGTCTTCGTAAGTATCCGCATCAAATGGCCTCGGTTCCACGCTGAGGAAATTTGGGAATTTGACGAAATGTATTTGGTTGCCCAAATCGACGCTGATTTTCGGTATTTCCGCGTTCAGAATTGTCTCCTCCACTGGCGCAGCAACATGACGTTCCGATTCGTCCGCATCCTACAAGAAAAATCGGAATATAACTATACGCAAGAAATAAAAAATTACCTCGTCGTAGCCATGCACAGGGCTTTCATCTCCAACCGCAGGGGAATGCTGTTTCTCTGCTTCCTCGTCACTGCTCGAAGTATGCACGTCGTCAGCATCGCCGAATAAATCCGCTAAAATAAAATGCGATTTTATTAGGAAAGCATTCTCAATTGTTCCGAAAATATCCTTACCATGTGTTGGGGTTTCGTCTCCGACCACAGGCGAATGCTCTTTCTCTATTTCCTCGTCACTGCTCGACGTATGGACATCATCAGCATCGCCGATTAGATCAGCTAAAAATAAATGCAATTTTAGCAAGCGTTCTCTAACTGTTCCAAAAAATATCTTACCATGTGTTGGGCTCTTGCCACCTTCAACAGAATCACTTTCTTCACTACCGCTTCCAGACGACTGCTCCGGTGTAGAAGACATAATTTACGAAAAGAAATTAACGCTGATATTTCGGAATAATCACTGAATTTTTGGGAAAAAATGGGGAAAATGATCAGCTGGCAATTACGATATTACGATTTCACACAAAGCCATGATTTCACACACGCACACATTCACGGCTAACCAAGAAAGAGAGTTTACGAAGGAAGATACCTTTTTCGGATATAATAGAATAGAAATGTTCAGTAATTTTCGATCAAATTACGGGTATAATGGTATTTCGTAACCGAAAATGTGGGGCGCATATTATACGCACCAAATATTCCGTGCGTATTTGCGTTTCGAAGAATTATAAAACAAAATCGAATTATGCCTAGTACACCCATTGTACGAAGGCACAGTTATTTGTTAGCCGTGTAAAAAGTGCGGTTTGGGTGAATCACAAGATTTACGAAAAATTCTGTGGATTTCAGTTCCAATGTTTATAATTTCCCAACCATTATCTCCTAGTTTTCCCCCATGAATGCAACGTCCAATAATTACGGCGGACATGGTTCAAAATCCCGAAAGAACCGTGCCCACGGAAAATACCGGAACAACATCGATTTACAATATTAGCGACGAACGTCCATTATTCATTTTGGCCGTTTCGTTGAGCGGCGCCGGCGTGGTATTGTTAATTTCCACTTTATTCCTGTGTTGTTATTTTTATCGTACCCGATTACGACGTCGAAATTATCCGTTAACTTCGTTGACATTGGAAAATCGCGACGTTGGCCGATTTTCGCATACTCGAACGTCGACCGTTATCAACGACGAGAATAATGGGTTGAATTTGACGAATTCTAATCGTCCACGATCACCCGTCACGACGGAAGCGGATATTTATGGATTGGACGCATTAGACGGTCGTGGAAAACATTCCAAAGACTCTCGATTGGAAGAATATCCGTCGATCAAAATCTCGAATGGAAACGGAGCAGAGAAACCGATCAGTTTCGATAATCCGATGTATAAGAAAAATTCATTAACGCCCACGAATTCGAATCCATTAGAATTCGTTCAAACACCGCCCTACGTTCGAAAAGGCAGTGCACCGGCCATTATTAGAAAATCCAGTTCATCGTCATCGTCTATATTACCCCATCTTCCGACCATGATGGTGGTGGATGAATCGGCCGAAGATCGACGTTTGGTACCCAACGATTGGTTATCGTTGGAAATCGAACGCGGTCAACGTTGGCTACGTGATTGTCGTGAAGCTCAACGGAACGCCTTCGAGTCGGAGCGAACTTCCAATACTGCTACTGATCATTCGTCGTTGAAAAGCGAAAGCATGGCGGCGAAACGGGATGCGGATTTGGTGGATAGTTCATTATCGGCGGCCGCAGCAATCGTCGTCCAACCGCAGCCGAGGAAAAGATTGCGAAGGAAATTAGCCGAAACTATCGCCAATGAACGCGTATTAGAAACCACGGTGACATTCACCAATGAAACTTTGGATTCGCCCACATCGCCAAGTATGCTATTACCATGGCCTGGAAGTTTATTGGGCGTGGATGCTCGGAATCGTAGTTCGGATATCAAACGACGTGGAGACAGTGACGACGACGATTTAGAAGTTATCTTCAAAGAAAGAACGCCTTTGTAAGGGGATTATGCCGGACCAGATTTGGAATCTCGGATTTGCCTTTCGATTGGTCGTGATTATGGACTTTCCAAAGGACATTTTGAGATTATTCCTGGGTAAAGAATTGCATGTCATTTCTGTGCCCCAGAGCATAATTAGCTCGCTAATGGGTAATTTTGATATTCGGTGGCCTTTGCTTGAACAACGACGGTTATTGTAATTCATTGCCATTTATGTAAGCATTTTTGTATGCAATTATTGCTAACGTATTTGTATAATTTCGATGGACTGTAGCAATGTCTGTGCTTTGCTTTGAAATATATTTCGATCAGAAACTTCTGTTCAGTGATATTGACATGCTAATTTATATTCAAGGCTTCCTGGGCCAAGAAATTGAGGATTACTGTAACCGCTTGTCTAGCATTGGTGAACGTGTGGTAAGAAGGCGGAGCAACGCCTGATTGCTGTGATTGGCCTGACAAAATGGCCAATCAGCGTTGACCCACGCCGATGTAGAGTCGGAGCTTGATGTTCCGTTCGCTCGAGGCATACTGTAACCGCTTTGAGCTTGCCTTGGCAGAACGCGTTATGCAAAAGTGATATTTCTTGACTTCTGCTATTGGCACATTGCCAATACATAAATGAATATGATCAAAATTCTCACCCGCACCCCAAAAATCATAGCCCGATGTGCGATCACAAGAAAAACCCGCATCCACTATCAGTTCTAATATCGTGACCTGATTTTCGTCCGACACTCGACACTGATGACCGTTTATTCGACGGACTATTATTGATCAAAAGCGGTACTGCGGCTGGAAAATGCGCTTGTAATAATGCTTTACCGAAATGATCGGCCACTAGATTCGAAATTCTCCTTTTATGCCCGTCTCTGAAGCATTCGAGCGTGACGAAATGTTTGAACAGGAGTCGATATTTTCTACAATATATCCAATATATCAACGCTGTGGAGGAGGAATTCAAAACGATCAATAAATTGGAAACGTCCAATAAGACGTAGGCTAATTCCATCCGGGCACCGTAGAAGAGATCGATCTCTAACGCTTCCCAAATATTGATCAGGAATGGTGTGAAATTACAAAATAAGAACATCAACGTAACCACCACGATCATGGCCGACGTTTTGCGTTGCTGTATTTGTTTCCGACTCATCTCTTGCCACCTCAAATGCGATCTCCTCAACGATCTCAAAATGCACGCGTTCAATGTGAGAATGATCAAAAACGGTACGAAACAATGAGTCAATACGTAGAGTACGGTAGAATAGAAAACGTAATAGAAATGATTCTTTCTCAATAATCGTTGAAATCCCGTCCTACTGTTCGACGAGAATTCGTATTCCCAAAATCGAATAGCGTTATAGGAAAACGCCAGTAATACAATACTCGATTCGGCTAATATGGCTTGATTGCACGTGAGTAATTTATGCCTCGATTTCAACGGTCTACAAACGGCGCTGAATCTTTCCAAACTAACTAATACGAATGTCCATACGCTGCACGTTTGGGCGAACATATTCAATGGGTAAATGAACATTAACGTGATCGGATATAATGATCTCAAATCTGGACTCTCGATGAATATATTGAAGGCGGGTAAAATGAAGACCGGTACTACTAAGCATACCAGGCATAAATCGATAATGGATAATGTACCTAGTAAGATATTGATCGGACTCCGCATGATCGGATGTAAAAATATCACCGCCGACATGATATTACTGTAGACGCCGAATAGGCAAAATATGCTCATTATAATTGCGCTCGTGAACGTGGATAATTCGATGGACGTTTGATCGACCGAATGATCATCTTCGGTTGAATTTGGAAAACTAGACGTATCGATCGATTCAGGAGTTTCCATTTCGGACTGATTTCAAGCGGTGCTTTGTTGAGTACCTTCGAAAGAAGGAGTCGAATGTAAGAGTTTCAAATTCTCTTCCTTCTTCCAAGAATCGCCTAAATCGTTATTTTAGATTTAAAGTGGGTCGTTAAAATGGCATTGCTAGAAAAAGCCTATCTTTTACTGCTAGCTTTCGGAAAAGTGAAGTACTAAAATCCAGGGTACACCCGTATGAACAACGTGCTGTATAAGTCCCCTCAAGGATAAGAAAATGTTGATTACATAATCGACTGCTTCCATTAAAGAAGCAATTACATGAAAGTAAATTTCCATATCTTCTCGCATATTGCACACCTGGGGCTTCTGTAGAAGGAGATCAGATTTTTCTCGCCTTCCAATTTTGAAATTTATGATCTCAACAAGTAGGAGAAGCTGTGCATAAAATGAGCATCATTTCTTTCTCTTAGCTAAAGGCGAGAAAGGATGAGATTTATGAACTTTCCTCAGGCCCCACTGGATGATGGGGCTGTGTTCAAATATTGGCCTAGATTATGATCACGAGTCCCCCCCCCCCTCAAAAGGATATGCTCCATAAGAAATGGACCAAGCATTATTCCTTCTCTCTAATTCCATAGAGACAATTACATTATTCACATACGAAATCAGCCAAGAATCAAGCCAATTTGCTAGGCCATAACTTCCGCAGCTTCTTTCCTTGGGAAGCGTCTGGAATGCACTTTCATCGATTGCTGAAAAATTGGAAGCTTCTGATGAGAAGGAAGTTCGCGTATGACATTTCTGGAAAAAATGACATGAACAGAAGTTTCGCAATTATAGGTATAAAACGTGCATTCTAGGATAACTAACCATGCTGATTCTAATGGTGCAATCCGGTTTTGGATATCATGCATAATTTGGAGTTGATCGAAATTATCGATTTTCGACAAAGAACTGATCGATCGATTCTGACGTCACCAATCGATCAGGCATGGTGTATTATGTTAGAAAATATCTCCGCATGCCGGCTATTGCGTTCATCCTGATAATTTTTCATGCATAATTCCGCTTTTTCCTATCAAAACACGTTTTTCTAAAAGTGGGCGGAGTTGGAAAAATCGAAAAATCGCGATTTCTCCCCTTATACTTGGACAATTTCGATGATTTTTTGCCCAAATGTTGAGGACCAGAACCCCCACATCCGTGCCAAATTTCAGTGACCAAATATATAATTTTGTGGAAAAATCGATAAAATGGAACGCGAAGCACGAGCCGCACTAATTGATCCGGATACGTTAGAAGCTGATCCCGTCGTTTAACCCAATGATTCATGTCGATCGATTCGCACTGATCCCTAGTTACGATATTTACGCATTATCACTGATATCTATCTCACTTCCCGAATATATTTGCATTTTCCACTAAACTAATGAATTCAAGAAATCCAACATCGCAGAATCCTAATACTGATTCTATCACCCACGTCAATCTTCATTTCAACAACGAATGGACCACCGCATTCACGTTCAGAATCTTCAAATCACGATACATCTTGCCGCATCCCACGAATACGATCGGCTGTCCTGCGATGTACGTCATGGAAATTGCTGCCCCAACCTGTAATGAAAAGCGTTTACATCCAGAGTCAGCATGACCACTTGACATCTCAGTTTTGAATATTTCCAATCAATCTTTGCCAAATTTCCATTTCGGCAATGTCCTTCAATTGACACATAGCTAGGAATACTCAACAGGAATTAGGGGATCATGGATTTCGTAATGGTGGTTCATGGAATGCAATCGCAGCGATCAGTATGAAGCAAAAATTGTCATTTCACTGAATAGACAGATTAGTTGGTTCAATCTCTATGCCGCCTTGTATGGTGCTTGTGTAATCAGGCCAATTTGCTGTCATTATATGTACACCAAAAATTTTGCCTAATTTGCAATTCAGAATAGTCAGGCTCACAACCAAGCTTCCAGGCATCGATTGAGGCCAAAAATATCATGACTTGTGAACAGTGATCAATGTGTATGCGATTCCGCAATTCATGTGTCAATGATAGTGATAATATATCGGCTACAGTATCCCAAGAATGCACTGTTTTCAAATATAACAATCAATATCAATATAATCAGGGTCAAAACCCAATATTCAATCAAATCTTCTCTCTTTTTAATAATCATTAGCACAATTCTCGAAACTAATCAGAATTACATCGAAAAAAACCGAAGTATGCATTGCCCTTATCAGAAATATCTAGCATAATTATGATAGCATTAGAGTTACCAAATATCCTCAAAGTGATTTACCGATCTTTCAAGTGATCATCATAATTACGTTGTATTCAATTTCCTCGTACCAATGCGATCATGGCGTCCTTGTATTTTCCCGACGTATCACCGGCTATAGCGCTGTCCAACGATTTTCCGTAGATGCGTTGATATTCTTGCTTGATTTGGACCATATCTTTCTCGCAACGCGTGGTGATGATACGAATCAATTTGCGATCGTTCGTTCCCATACCGACCATAGCACTGTATGCGCGTTCGGCGAAGAAAGCTGGAGCGTTCTTAGCGCTTTTCACTGAAAAAAGAGATGGATTTCAGAATTGCGCAATATTCGCTTTGGATTACGCAAATCCCAAATCCATGGTATCCAGTGATGCAGAAGCATCACAGCATTAAACTGCTTCTGACCAATCAAATTGCTCCAACAACTCACCAATCGCCAATAATCCATCTTCGATATCCCCGCTGAATTCCGTCTTGACAGCTTGTTCGATATCGTGACCGGCCAATTTGCGATATTCTTCGAATACGGCTTGGAGTTGGGTGTAGTTTTGAGAGCACAATACGGCGTCGAACGTGACCTCGTCCGTTCCCCAACGTTTCACGCCGGCTTGGAACAAATCTGCAGCCGATTTCTTGGCACGAGCCGGATCAACGTGCATACTCTCGTCACGACCAGCCTGAAATATACAGGGATATAGATTCCAGCATTTGGATGAATGCCACTGGCACTTACGTTGCACAACGACACCAACATTCGTTTGAAATATCCGGACGTCTCGCTGGTCAACGCGTGTTCCAAATCCTTGCCGAACACTGAAACAAAAGGGGCGAATGCAATTTTTGCATTCTCTAATCCAAATCAGCGCTTACTGGTGCGATAAGCCATCCTGATATCCCGAATTTCGGCATTCGTACGCGTGGCCATGATTTCGGTCAACGTCGATTCAGTGGTTCCGGCTCCGCTCATTGCGTAGTTCAATTCACGAGCATCGAATTCGGCCGGCGAAAGCATCAACGCCACAATGACATCTTCCAAATTGCCGCGTAATTCCGAAACGAGTTCTTTGATCAATCCTGAAATATAATCCACCTTTATAAATGATCCAGGCGAAGAAGAAAATGCGCCTCACCTTTCCGTACATAGTTTTGAACATTTGTCGAATTTGCTGGCGTTGAGCATTGGAACGATAGCAGAGAACGTTGATAATAGCTTTGTCATCGCATCCGATACCTTTCATAGCTTTCTTCAATGATTCGCAATCGATATTCGGATTGAACGATGGCGACGGCTTGACCGTGCCTTGAAACTGAAACACACGAGATTTAGTATTCATATTCAAGAGAGAATATAAAATATACTCACATGAGTCGAGCTGTACGACATCGTTGGCATCGGAGTGTAGCTTCCTGAAAAAGAGATAATCTCGTCGATATGAAATCAGAAAATGCGAAGAGCAATGCAAGCGGTCTCAGGATGACATCGTAATCCACTTTTAGCTGGAGCCAAGTTCAAAACTATTCGATGACTACAACATGAAAAACATACGCAACTTAGACTCTGATTTCAGTGTGTTAAATATATAATCAATGAGGGAGCAGTGAAGCCTCAAACACTTCAGCCAACCAAAAGAAAAACACTCAATGCTCACCTGATTTCTCTGTATCCACGTCTTCATGGCCGCAGCCAATGCTTTGAGACCTTTCAACAGGTACGGCTTGGCCGGTTTCCTCTCATCGTTCAAATCTGAAACAAGGCATCCTTTTAATCCTGCCCAAGCAGCATTGATGAAATACTTGCCCTTGAGAAAATCCAGCAAATGAATTCCGGCATACCAATTTGCCAATTCGAAATGTGGAAACATGAATTTATCGGCAGTATTGCCGCTCTTCTCCATTTCGTACAGTCTAGAATTCAGGATAGAATTAGTTCATCCAGTAAATAACCAAATCAATTCTTACCTGATTTGCAATCCGATATTAAAGCTATGCAAGAAATTTCCGCCCACCATAAGCGAATCACTCGGCGTATAAACGGCGAGAATCCATCTAAAACAAGGTAATTCTAGAACGCATGCTAATATAAGATTCAACAGAATCTTACCCGGTTGGTACGAAGAACGTCTGTCCAGGCTTGAGCACCAAACTGTAGCAAACCGAAACGAGGTCGCCAAAAAATTGTTCAGACGAGTTGGGCGAACGTTTCCAATCCTCGAAAAGCTGCAGGTTTTTCGCAGAAGGCTCGATCAAATAGAAGACCTTCTCGCCCTGAAATATCACGATGATTAATAAAACGTAAGCAAATAGCACAAATTTCTTACCCATAGTACGTGAACGAAAAACGACGTTCCTCCGAAATCAATATGGAAATCCGTATAAGATTCCGCCATGGCGATTGAACAGAATTTCGATACTTCCGGACGAGCGGCGATGTGTTCGTTGAGAAATGCATTTTGCGACGTCCACCGCAGTGGTTTCGGCCAATATTGGTCGACCCAACTCAGGTCTTTGACGATATCCGGCATTTTCACTGACTTCGATAATCTAGAAGAATTATTTGATCTATACGACTGCGAGAACGCTAGACTCTCAAGCTTACTCCGTATCCGAGAATTCCAAGCTTATCATATTTTACACTTTCGGCCGGTGTTGTTGGCGAAAGAAATTCGAGAACGTCCCGACTCGCATTTTGTAACTGTCCTGGGAATAAACGTCGATTACGTCCACGTAGCGATCTCCTCCTGAAAGAAAGAGATTTTTACCAAATTGCTAATAGCAAATGAAAGACTGGCTTACCAACAAGGTTTTCCACGTCATCAGCCGTGAACGTCGACGGAGGCACAACTAATCCAAGGCCAGCCAGATTTTCCACAAGAATAGGCGTGCGAAAGGTAGTTTGTTCCAAATTATCGACGGTTAAATTTTCGCCGTTCTCCATAACGTCGATCACGTCGCTGGCACTGAAATATTCGAGTATATAGTATGGGAATAACTAGATAAAAGTATAGGCTTACTCAGTAAATACCCGCTTCTTCAATTCCTGGACGAATCGTGTCGTGCCACTTTCCGCTGGCTAAAACGAAGTACAGTTAGCTATTTTGAGACTTTCATCAGACTCATGGATACCTTATCAGCTGCATTCGTATCGCTGTAGTCGTATCGGTGGCTGTTACGCACGGGCTTTGCTAAAAATAAATTGAAGTTAATTGCAAAATTAGACTACTTTTAAATACATGCTTACGTTCGCTATGTCCATGCTGAGGTTCGCATGAGGGACAATGATAATTGATATCCGCCGCTTCGTATTCTTCCAATTCGACGCATCTAAAAATAAACATGGCCTGTAATTTGCATATGAGCAAGATAAGCGCTCAATGACGCAAATTTGCGAATTTAGTGCCATCAAAACAGCAACAATTGTCAAGTATCAAAATATTCATGGTTTTTTAGACAAATTTTGTATCAAAATGAAGCAGGAGATATCTAAAAATGATACTCCCGGACAATTTTTCTCAAAATAATTCAGCATTCGAAATCTGAACACAAAATCCATGATTTCATATTCCAGTTTCCCAATTATTCCCACTATTGCTAATCTAATTGGGAAACCCAGTTTCGCTTACTTTCCGTGATATCAAATTTGACATGGGCCGCATTGAATCATAAATTCGTCGTCGTCCAGAATTTCGTCATGGTCCAAATTCCAATTGCAAACGCCGCAATCCGAAGAACCCAATAATGGGGCAACTGGATTAAAATGACTGGAATTAGACGCTGAAGCCATTTTTTGGCTTGATAAAATCAATGAAATCGATGATGATTTACTGATAAAAATTGGGAGATATTTTCAAGACAAGACAAACTTGGTCAACGAAGAAATTGTTGTTCTCTCCAGCAATGATATCATCGTGCCCCATATGCAAAATCGGATTTGGATTCTCTGTAGTCGGTTGTCCATCCACAAAATGCATCGAGCAGACGCGGGACGATACTGAAGGAACACGACCGGTCTTCGTGACCCCAATATTATGAATCCAGATCTCGCGACGTTCAGAATTCGTGGGTACTTTGTAAAATCCAACTAAATCACTGTCACTTGGAACTGTCAAACATCCACGAACGCAACACGACGACTTCGGCATTTCAATTGATGCAAAATAATATGGATTCAGAGATGAGATTGAGACTTCGATGAATTGAGCAACGTTCAGTACAAATAAATATTCACGATTAAATCCAGTCCAATAAGAATCCGAATATCCGAAAACACTTCACAATTCCATAATCCAAACAAATGCGACAAAATAAAGGAAAATACACAATTTCACAACGAATGAGAATACCCGGAATTAAAATTTCTTTGGTCAACGAAACTCAGATCACTTCTTTGGAAATATTGGAGAGAGAAATTCCAGTTTTCACTGAATTTTTCCTCTTGCAGCCCTGCTTTGGTATTTCGGGGGCCGTAATTGGTTTGCCATCCCGAAGAGAATACTTCCAGGCCCAAAACAGC
>JAQIWJ010000981.1:0-14240 GCA_034695185.1 Discolaimus major
AATTCGATGGACGATGTGATGATCCATCCATGATACAGAAACCAAAGTTAGTATTTTTAAGAATAGTCTATGCTGCTTGCGATGCAATTTTTATATGGGCTCTGGTCCCTGAGTAAATATGTAATGTTGAACGATGGCTGATTTTTGAAAAAATGATCGCGTCTGCGATTCTTATCTGATTTTGGATATTGTGAATGATCTGGTACCTGCCACTGCTTTTTAGGACGCCCAATGGTCTTGGATCCGGATTTATACGGCCTTGGATCTCCAATGGATTGGAGTGATCACATTGTCTAATCCCGAGATCACGTTGGATCAAGGATTTACGCTGGATATACAATAGCCAGGTGAGGATATCTGTTGTGCAAATGTTCATATATCATTGGACTGAAGGAAATTTTGCGGTAGCTGAATTTGGCAATGTTAGCTTAGGTTCATTCCAGGCTTGCATAGGATTAGGATTAGCTAGCTGGTTCGGCTATATTTGTAGCAGATTGAGGTCTAGGATTTCTTAGCTATCTTCGAGTATTTGAATGATACTCACTCGTGGGATGCTTTATGGCATTATTGCCATTTGATTTCTGGATGTTGGTCCTTAGTGGACCATATGCCGCTTCTTCATCATTAGAAGCAAGCAAACGTTGCTGTTTTATCAGCTCAGCATTTTGGAAGTCGGCTTGTATCATAGTCGTCAGGTGCCGTTTAGAAATCATTGAGATTCCAGTGCCGTTTCTGAGAGAAGGAACTAGGTTAAATGGACGCCTTTTGAATTGAGTCATAGAAATTTTTGAGGATTTTTTCCCCCCACTGCTACGCATGGCATGGCTGGAGTCGGGTCTGCGTATGCATAGGCTGAGAATGTTGTTTTTAGACTTTTTGACTGGTCGGAAATTGGAGATTTGCTACCTTTTTTCAACGTCAGCAGAGGCCGGATGAATAGATTGTTGGTAGATGGCGCTGTTGGCGATTTTCTGAGGCTTCTCAATGCTCCGGAGCCGGCCACATTCATTGGCCTGAGGAGGCATTTGGATAGGTTAGCTCTCTCTCTCTTTGGTGGATGCTGGTTCTCTGGATTTTGCGGTTGGCGTGGATATTTTATGAATAGAATTGCGATTTGGGAAAGGGAGGGGATTCACACCGCTTCGTCGTAAGAGAGGCGGAGGGAAATTCCGATGCAAAAAGGAGGTCGTCGGTTGTCCTCCATCACCTTTACGGTGTTGAATTATTATACGGTCGTAGTGGGGAGTGGGGTTGGCTTTTGCCAAGTTTGTTGACATTATCGAAAGGCGGTGATCGAGACGAATACCGTCGTCCAGTAAGAAGGAGGACTTTATAAAAATTCGGACCCCGGCCGAGAGTATACAATCACTGCCAGGCGGTCGGATGGATGGTTTGGTCAGTAGTTCATAGAATTCACCGGGTATAATGGATGACGATTTTTGTCACCTGCCTGTCGTTCTGCGCAGTCAACTTTTATCTCGTCAACTGTGAACGCGTCTTCTTTCAATTGGGAAATGTGGGTTCTGGGGTAGTATCGTCTTCATCGGTATTATATTATGCGATTAAAAATGTCGCCTAGATTGAATTACATATTCCGCATGCGATTAGTGCTGCCGTACTGAATTTGATTGACTGGACATTCATTGGTGGGATCAATTTCTGTTTATTTCCATCTATCCGATTGGTATGGTGCCCAGTTGAAAAATGGGGAGAATCCGTGGAATTTGTTTTTTATTCGCACGGATTTAACTGCAATTAGTTTGGAACGCGTTATTTCATCTCGAATTTTGCATTCTTTCTATTTGGAATTTTTTCATCTCACGACAGTTGGCATCGACGTTTCGATGCTAGTGGCAACAGTTTTTAGGAAACTGTTTCGTCGAAGAATGACAGCGGATTTTGACTGCTGATGTGGTGGGGAGTGTGTGAATCCTGTTTTGTGGAAAAAGGGGAATAATTAATCCCGTTTTACTCTGTCCACATCGTCGTGGCTATTCGTCAGTAGCTTCACCTTCCTCGCTCCTCTGCCTGTGAGGTCATTATTTTCATTTCCGGCCATAAACGAATGGCGAGGCTAGAAGTCGGATTTACATTTATCCCGGTGCCAGTGCCGATATTAGAAGGATGAGCTCGTATGACTTGTACGATTCCTGTCCGTCTGATCATGATGGCTTGGATTAATTGTGAAACGAGAGCGGACATTGATTTCCGCCTTCTCTTCACGTTCCTACTGTTGACCTGCTGGTGCGTATGTTTGAATATGGTCGAGGCGTCGGATTTTCCGATCATTCCTGGTGCGGCGGAGAGCCGATTAAACGGTCGAAGATCTAGGATAGTTCGCGAGGCTAGAATTCACGCGAGGAAGGATAGAAGCGGTTCTCAGAAATTATTGCATCGAACCAGGCATAGTTTGGCTGAAAATAGTAAGTCGCCGTGTGAAGTGTGAAGAAGGTGTGATTTTTAACGCCTGGGGATAGAATTGCGCAAATTTGCACGTCCCGAGCAAACAGGATGTGCTCGGGAAATTCGAGATGGCTTTTTATGGCCGAGCGGGTTTGGGGTTCGCTTGTATCAACACAGGGACTTAGGTATTCTCATTTTCATTGCGCAAATATTTGAGACCAAAGGAGGGGATGGGTAGATTCTTTTTACAACCGCATATAAAAGGCGGCTATTGTTGATTTTTACAGCCGTTCCGTCGATCCCTAGTCGGTTCGAGCGTTATAGTAAGTTTTGGGAAAGAAGGAATGTTTTCTCGGCTTGAAATGTGTCGTAGTTCGCATTTTCTTCCCGCTAGTAGTGGTGGCGTAGTGAATAGTGGACTATTTTTTATGTCCTTAGCCTGGATGTGTTTTTTTCCTGTGCACTGATCGTTTTGTTGAACCGTTTTATGCGGTGCAATTTTCTCCGGGCGGTATCTCGTTTCTTTTCAAAGAGCAAGCGTCGTTTCTTTACACGCTTTGTCGAGTTTGGATTTTGCTCGGCTGAACATAGGGATTGTGAGAATTGCGTTGCGTATTTTGCAATGTAATAGGACTCGGGAATACATGTCCATTTATGGTACGTGTTGGTAGCCATCGGTAGGGAAATTTATTCCAGGCCGCGTAGTTTCGTGGTCGTTGCTATCTTATCTTTTGTTGACCACGTTTTCTATGTGGTTTTTACCGAGGATTAGAATTGGAAGTTTTCAGAGCGGAACCTTGAGATTTTGAGAAAATTATTATTAGTAATGCTAGTAGTAGTAGGATTGGTGCGATGGCAATTTCCACTTTTTGAAGAGCCTGAATCGATAGGATTCAGGATATTGACAGCCTCTCGAATTGCATCCGGTCATTCTCGGATGTCTTGTTCACAAAACCGCGTTGTAATTATTGGCTGTTTACTCGTGAGAGCAGGGCAATTGCTGTCTCGCTCGCCTCGGATGCTAGCACGGATACAAGGACGTGGCGTTTTTATCGTCGGTTTGTTTTCCGGATTAATGCAAACAATGATCGAATTTCAACCTATGATTTACGCCTGGATATTCGCCTTCGGTTAGAAAGGGGGCGTTGGTGCGTGCTTTTCACACGGGCAACACTAGCTCGGATTCCACTGTCAATCGTGGTCTGGGAATTCGGTGCGGAGGATACGATTGACAAGGATCAAAGCCTTTATGGCTTATATCTATCCTAGCTTCTTCTTTGACCGGGTGCTTCGATCGGAAGCCGGTGTAGTTTACATGAAAGCGTAGGGGATTTCTAGCATTGGTTTTTCTTCATCTGGCTGTATGATGAAGGCGAGAAGCAATCAGCCGATGAATTGGCACGTGAGAAACGTAGTTTTCCCAAAGGGATCGTCGAAGATTGCGACCTCCTCACGTGTCGTTTATGTTTATCATCGCTGCAATCAGAGCGCGATTTTTGAGCCATCCCAATAGGGCTGTGCTGGCTAATTCTCCGCTTGTTCGTCTTCCTCCATTTGACATTTGAATTTCGTTATTATTGAACGCGTATGGATTTCGTTTATGGCAGGCACTCCGCATTGACCGACAGGCAATGGGGGCTCGGATTCGCATTGTTGGCGATTTTTGGTGTGATGTCAGGGTTTTCTCGGCTATGCAAAAGCTGTGAAAGCGTATTGAATTCATGGTCCTGCTAGGAGAATAGTGGCATAAAAATGCGCAATTGGGAAGCGTGGCATTGCATTGTTTCCAATGCATAGTATATAGACCACAGCGGGTGTTTATCATAATTTTTCCCGAACACCACCTGACGTTGGCAGATGGCAGGAAAGGCGAAGAAGAATTGATGCGAAGAAACGACCGATATGCTTCTCGTTTATTGCGTTTTATCCTCGGTTTTTGAGACGGCCGTCTGAAAGGCTGCTGGTGAATGAACATAGAAAATAACAAAGCCATAAATTTTACAAAACGACCAACCCGCCCTTCGTGCGAAGGCATTCAAAAATTGATACTCGAAAAAAGCACGCATCGTAGAAGTATGGAACATTCGAGTAGTTGTAGAATGTTCGTGTTTGCTTGGTACTCGTGAATGAGTGAAAGTACGAACCGTACGCCCTGGCACTGAGCAAATTTTACTGACGACTTGGAATGACATTGGTTTGACATGGCGTTAAGAGATGTTGCTCTCGTTTTCCGTAGAATGGTCGAAGTTTTTGAGCCTTGATCGATTACGCGTCGAGTCGTGTCGTTAGCTTCCTGAGGAGCTATTATTTGATGCGTCGCAGGTGCTTGGACTTTCGCAATTCGATCTTCAATGTTGCATGTTGTTAGATGTATTATTCTGTTTTGCATTCATCAGCGAATGCTATTGGGGATGTGACAATGTTCTAAACTAATGCCTATTTTTCAGGTTTATTGACGGATTCGTTGCAATTACGTCGGGAACAAGCGTGCGAAGGTCAACGAATATCGTTGAAATGCCCACCGCATACGCAACTAGTCATCGAACGTACGTTCTTCGGACGATCGGTGCCATACAACGACTTGTGTCCGCCTCAACAGCGACAAGAACAAGCGACGGCCGAGGGATTATTGGAACGTCAATCTTCGATGGCACCATCCGCGGTGACACCCAATTCGGCGTTGACGATGTGGGAAGAACGTTACGAGGACTTGAGTTGCGACGTGTCAAATGCTCATTCCGTAAGTACCCTATATATTTTATTCCTGCAATTTGAAGAAGAAGCAAGCGTAGAGTATTTGTAAGCGAAAAGGCTAATTTGAGCAATGAGAATGCGCAAAGGGGGTGTTTTTCGAATGCATTTCTTCTGAGCATGACTCAGCAGCCCGTAGGGGGGAAGCATTTCTTCCAAGAGGACCAGAAATTTTTCCAGCGATTTATCACCGACGGATGTTGTGTTTGCATAAAACGAGAGCTGTTTGTCAGGATGAACGCATCCTAGCGTAGACGGCTCGTTTTGTTCCCGTTCGTTTGAATGGAACGCGTATAATTGTGCTGAATTAATCGAAGCTCATTTCCCATTCGGGCCTTTTCGCACCTTGCGATTCGCCCGGTAGGCGAGCGATGGGGCTGAATGGCCTTCCGGTTGCCAAGCTAATAAATTATTCACCACGATTTTCGTCGATGCGCATGGAAGGCTTTGGGTGGGCGACTATTTATGCGCAAAGACAGATGATTCTTGCAGCTATTTTGAGCATAGGATTTAGGAATTGCAGATCACATACATGGGCGTATGAATCACATTGAATCTTGAGAAATATCATTGGCTAATAAATGCTCTTTATTTCAGAAAGTGATGGAAACGTGTCAATACAAACGGAAATGCAAGATCAATGTCAATTCGCGGTATTTCGGTCGTGATCCGTGCCCGAGGACGTCCAAGTATTTGCAAGTGGCCTACAAATGCAAACCGAGTAAGCGAGATATTCTGATTTCGTAGCTTGGTTGGAAGATTTAGTCTTGTTTACTTTGCATCAAGAAAACAGCAGCATTGTTTTTTTTGACTGCCGTACCATACCAGACAGTTGTTTGGTTGGATTTTTCTGAGCAAAGTAATGTAGTTGCTACTCATCGTTTTTCCGATGATGAGGCACTTTTGGGTGGGAAGGCAGTTGGTAGGAAGAGGATATTAGGTTGATGTAATAGAATTTATTGCGTCATACGTTGTTAGCACCAGCCTCCTCTCAATCGCATGGTGGCTCGGTTCTGAGGAACGCGAGCGAGATTAAAGGAGGCTGGAAAAAGCGTATGATGTAATTCTGGCTCGGATGAAAGCCCATTTACTAGGATGTTAATCTAATGGCTACTTGTGAGAATAATGTTACTAAGTAGCAAGAATTTCGCAAAGAAGTTTTTAATGGCACTATAAAAGCGTGCTGAATTTCGATAATCATGAGGCTAGGGGCGTTTTCTGAGAAATTGCGCAATGCTGCCTGTGTGATGAGAAAGACGCAGATTTACGATGGAATGCTCGTTTTAGGTCGTTTCAATAGCGAGAATTTTTGCGAAGGCGGCAATATGCAATTGGAATGCAACAAGGCCAATCAACGAGTCGCAATTTACGCCGCCAATTATGGAAGAACGGTTTCGAATAGCCCGTTAGAATGCTCCGGAGGACCAGCTGTCTCGTATGGTAAGCGTTTTATCCGAATCAAATGCGAGTGAGAATTACAATTAGCTTCCCGTTTCAGATTGTACAATCGACGTTCTGCCAAAGATAATCCAGGTGTGCCATGCGCAACCGAAATGTTCGATGCCAGTGGACGATTCCGAATTGGGTTCGCCGAGTTGCGCGAATGGGATCAAGAAATATTTGAACGTCATATTCATTTGCGGTAAGAGATGTTTTCTTTGCGGAAAATGCAATGAGTAGAAAGTAATCTTTCGTTTTAGTCAGTGAAGAAGTATTCAGTGATACGGCACTGACGGGACAATTCGGCAGCGATGAATCGTACGAGTATCCTGCCATTCAAGGATCTCCTTCGGTTGACCAGAATGCATTGATTCCGACAACGTTGAGTACGCAAAACGATGGTAAGCGTTTGCATTTATACTTTGAGCGTTGCTCGAATCTAATACGCAGACTCTGTTTCAGCCTCAGCGGACTCTGGCAAACCAGAGCAACCGCATTTCTTCCTTCCCACGGATGCCGGTGGCCGTGGTGATCGGGATCATGATACGTCGCCTACGTCCGTATCGAATCGTTCCGTATTGGAAGCGGCTGCGGCTGTCAATAGCCATGAATCGGCCTCGTCACCAACACCGACGCGATGTTTGCCTGAATCAGTACCAAACGCGGTGATCCAAGTGCAGAATTGGTTGTCCACGTACGAATATATTCACAGTAAGTTGGTGTATTCGCATTTTTTTGGAACTATTACTGATCGGAAATGGTTTTCTAGGGAATCAAGAGAAGTTCTTCCTGTATTTCGGACTCTCGGCCAGCACTGGGATCATCGCCCTGCTGTTATTTTGTATCGTACAATTATGTTGGCGAAATCGGCATCGACCGAGAGGCGGCGGCGAGAATGCGGAATTCAATGATAAATTTTCGACCAGCCGGACGAGCTCAAAATTGGAAATGACCTCGGCTCATACGCCGACAGGTAAGGAGTGATGTTATCATGTGATGCAAATGATTCACACGTGATCTCGTTTCAGTGTTCGACGAGGGTCGAGTGGAAATGACGGATTTCGGTCGTGAAGGAATCTCCTTCCTACGCTTTAATCATCCAACGCCGCCGCGAACGCAGAACAATGGTGCAACGCCGTCGGTCACAATCGCAGCAGCAACGTCATCGTTCCCGTCTCATCAATTCTACAGCTGATCAGAAATCAAGCGTGATCGAAAATCCATGCTATGCACACAGACAGTGACGTTTTAGAATTTCGTGTTGATATATTTTTCCATTATCGTCCTTTTTACGCGCATTCTATTCTAGTCAATTTCTATGTACATTATTTGGACCGATATCATTTCCATATTGTGTGATTATGTGAAATAATCAAGTATCGATTTTCAAATTCTGATTATGAAATGATCAATTTTTAGCATTCAATTCAAATTCGATCTCGGACGTGACAAGCAACTGTACACGAAACTGAAACGTCAACCATACAGACCAATAATACGTGATAAAAATAGAAAAAAGATATCTTCAATTCCTCAAATCATCAATTAGACCCTAATTACATAAAACAAAATCCCGCACGTCGCACGAAATTTCATGAGAAAACAAATAATCAACGAGCGATTACAACAATTACGATGTCCATAAGAAGTTTTTTTGAGAACATTTTACCGGTTATGTTGATTGGACGTCGTCGTTTGTTGAAATATTATCGATCGTAGCGGAATCGATATCTTGATGATGAATCGACGTGGACGAATGAAAATCGTTCGATTCACTGTCTACTGTATTCTCCGATTTCACAATATCTCCATCCACAGGAGCGATGACGGCTGAAGACACGTCCGCATTCTCCGATTCAATAATTTCCGTCTTCTCCCGATCCAACAACGTCGCATCCGGGGAGTCGGTTGAATTCTTCGATTCCGCATTCTTCAACGGCGTCGCGGGAATATCGACGCCGCCTTTCTGTAGTTCGTACAAGGTTTCCGCAACGGTGGCAGCCACTCGAGAATCCATTAAATGCGACATGGTGAAGTGTAATAATCGTTGTTGATATCGATTGAATTTCTGATGACACGACGGCAATTTGGCCATGAATAATAGCGTACTCGCTGCTCGTCGAAGCATACCCACGCTCGTACCGATCAATTCCGGATTGTCCCGCAATACTTGCATTCCATGAGTTTGTACGACCTGCAAAATAAGAGGCGGGTATTGGCTAAATTTGGACACGACGATCAAAAATGTCATACCTGATGCATATTAGCGTCCGCTTGTTCCAGGAATATCACCAAATGTTGCAAGGTTTTCGTCCGTAACGCCGCCGCGACGCAAGCCACTTGACTGGCGCTGCACAACGCGTGAACCAATACCACCGCGAATTCTCGCACCATAATCTCCTCGCCCATCATTAACATGGACGATAATAGTTCGGATAAATATTCCATCCTTTCCCACGGCGGCGTAGCCAGTAATAGATCCACGTTTCGCTCTTGTACGGACAGTTTGCATAAAATCTCCACGGCGTATCGATGCGGTGACACGTGCGCACCAGGCACCAATGTATCATTGGCGGTCGGCGATCGACAAACCGCCCAATGAAGTAGAGCATCCAGAAGTGGTAAGCTCACTTCTTCGCTTCGCTCGTATAAATCCAAATGAGTGCTCAGATTGCAGAGAATAACGAACGCGTCGTCCACAATAGTCAATACGTGATCCCAAAACCATAACGAGTCGTCCAAATCCACCGCTACGTGCGCCTCGAATTTCCCTGCGTCGTCCGTAACGTCCATTTTGGCCTCAATATCGTCGTCGGTTTGGTCGGTAGTACAATTCTTCGATTTGACCGATTTGCCACCACGATCCACGTGCTGATGGCACATCAATAATAGCTTGGCCAAGACCCGTAGAAGGCCAGCGTGTTTGGACATCGGCGCCTCGTTGCCTGGGATGAACGATAATCCACGGACGGCGTTGGAGATGCTCAAACATCGATCCACCAATTGGCGCGTGGTCATTGACGCAGCGTGAAGGGGTAAATTATTGTGCATTTCAATCTCGTCCGATTCTTCGTATCGATGATCATTGAAGAAGAATATCGAACTGTCCGGATCAGCACTCGAAGATGATGATGAATTCAATCGTCGTCGTTTCCATGGCAAATCCAGTTTCTCGTTGTCCCGTCGTTTTCTACGATTACCAGGGCCGCAATTCAAATAGCATTCGTCCAAGCGAATATCGGATTTGCATTGGAGATGTTCGGTAGAAGCTCCGCCGCCGCGTTCCCATAATCGTGGTTCGTAAGTCAATACGGAGTCAGTGACTGAAGCCGCATCCGATTCCAAATCCGCGTTGGATATTCGTCGTGACGTCGACGTAACCTCCTCGATCATGAATGAATCTCGTAATAAATCCATCAAAGATCGTCGCCAATGTTCGATCAGGGCTTCTAATAATCCCGGTAAGCTGGCCAGTCCGAAATACAGGACGCTGTTGTCGTCGTAAAGTAGAATATTCAACGAATTCAATGCCCACGTCGTTTCGGCTTCTAATCCAGATCGCAACGCCATTACTAATCGCCACGCTTCCACTGAACCTAAAAAAGTGGATAGTTTAGTTATAACCCGAACTTCTTCTATTTACAAAAAACGTACCTGCATCTTTCGCTAATAATTTCCTTCTCCTCCTTGCCGTGAATGTCGTTGCTTCGACGGATCCAGGCGGAAACAATGAAACTGGCGATAATTCCTTCTTGACGGCTGTCTGTGGCATTGCGACTTGAGTATACGGTGGAGCACCGGTCGGTAAAGACTGAAAATACGCCAGTTATTCCTGAGCCATAAATCAAAGAAATTCATTTTTTACCTTCATTCCAAGATCAGTTCTCAGCGACATATTCGGCGGTACGTTCCCGTACGGCACTGCACCAGCAGGCGGATACGCCACAGTGGGTGGACGCGGATAACCTGGTTGTTGTCCAGCTCGAGATGCTTTCGCATAATCGGCTACGTTCGGTGGCATCGCTGTTGATTGAGGATAACCTGGAATAAAATCGAAGTCAATGCCAAATAAATCAAACATTACTGCAAAAAAGCTCACCTGCACCAGGCATGAAACGATTAGGCGGTTGGCTCGGTTGCGGAGGTCGTTGATGCTGCCACATGTACGACGTATTCACGGCGTTGAAATTCTCTGAAATAATTGCCAATTGTATGAGGAGAATCAGTACATTGAATAAATGATCTTACCAGAACCAGGCGGGTAAGTGTTGGCGTTGTTTCCAGGATTCGGATTGGCTTGAGACAACGAATTATCGCTTTGATGAGGCTGGGCCAAATAATTTGGAGCTGCTGATTGTGGTGACGCACCATATGTTCCCGTACCGTAAGCCATACCGACTGGTACACTTGACCTGAAAGAAATGGACATTAATTCTTGATCATCTTGATAGAAGAAATTCTTCATACCTGTAAGGATGTGAGATCATTCCTGGAGCTGGTGCCACCTCGTTCGATGCCGCTGACGATGTAGGACCATGATAACGCGGTCCTTGTGGCGTAATATATTGATTTGGCGGTGGCTGAACATTTGTAGCCGATGAATCATGCGAGTAATGCGCCGTCTGGTATCCGCCGGTATTCGGAGAGTTCATTTGATTCGGATATCCGCTTGGAGCCGGTCCCGGTTGCATGGGACCTCCGGTTGACGGCTGATTCAACTGTTGATGCGTCGACGTCGGATACGCTTGCGTATTTGTGGATTGTCCTTCGCTCCCGGCCGAATCTCTGGACTGCGGTTGTTGAGACCGCGTTGCGCTTTCTGACGTTGGCACTGCGTTGACAGGAGCCGATGGTGGAGTAGAATACGAAGCACCAGGATAACCAGGAACCCTTGGCGAATTGCCATAGTGTCCGGATGCGGTAGATGTCGACGGTGAAGCTGGCATCGGCGGTGCTACAGGCGCGTAATAACCAATCGGATTAGCAGTTGATCCTCGATCGTCGGCGTCATTGGAACCACTCTGCCGTTGTTGCGGTGGTGGCGGCGCCATGCCGCGAGGATGTTGCGTTTGCGGGTACGGAGGTCCAGCGGACGCAGAATATTGGCCTGGTGGTGCCGGAGATGGGTGTTGACCATGAGCATTCGTGCTAGTCGTTGTTTGATGGCCGGAATTTTCACTCGAAGTCGAATACGGAACGGCTGGTGGACCCATAAATTGTTCGCCCGAATACTGCTGCGATTGTTGATGTTGAAGTTGTTGTTGGAACATTGGCATTTGCCTCGGTTGCGGAGTGCCTGAAATACGAGGATATTATTAATCTGCATTGGCAATTCTATGCAGATGATCATTCAAAGCTGCATCCATCCTCAATTTCAAAGCTACCTGAACCAGAACTAGACGCAGCTGCGGCAGCCGCGGATTTCGATTTGCTTTTCTTCTTCGATTCCAACGTAGCCAGTATCGGTTGAGGGTCGACGCCGTGCAGATCGAAATAGCATTCGAACGGGAACAGAAATCGCGAATACTGTTTCTTCAGCTGACCCGAAGCGCTGTTCGACTGGCTGATGCCGAATATCGTGCACAGGTCTCGCCATAATTTCTTTCTAGTCACCTGCAAGGTGTAAAGCAAACAGAATTTACTCACTGGCATCAGTTTCTTCATGGCATGGCTGTGGCGAGTCTCTGGCAGCCGGAGAAGGAGCTGGCAATCGAGATTTTTGACTAGCTTTATTGGGTGCTGGTTTCGATGATTTCCTTTTATTGGCTTCCAACGATGCCAGAACATTGGAAATCTCTACGCCACCCCGATCAAAACGGCATTCATATGGCAATAAATAACGAACGTAATGCTTTCGTAGCTGATACGACGCACTGCTCGTATATGGCAAATTGGCCACATAACAAAATTCTTTCCAGCCCTTAGCACGGGTCACCTACATCAATTTACATTTTTGGCTTTCATTCTTTTCTCACACAAAAATTTTGGAATCAAGATATTAATTAAATGAAATTCTAACTATGCCCAAAATGTTATGGAAGCCAAGCTTCCTGACTCTATTAACCATGCAAAATGTTAATCCATCTCATTTTTTATGCACTATACTTTTTAACTGCATTACCCATCACCAAATTATGTCCTCAAAAGCATTTGTGAACGAAATGGCTGGATTCAATAAATCCGGCCAATGAATGTTAATTTCATCAACCAATATAAGCTGGTAAATCTTTCAAGATTTCGGCGTCGTGCTACGAAGCATTACATCAAGCGGGGAATTGGAAACTCAAATTAACTCAACTCATACCGCCTTGGGCGATATTTCAATTCCCGAACTAGCTCTAATTCCATTATGAAAGCTCGATCATAAATTAAGATGGGTGCCAGCTCGCCACAGCCATTCAAATAAGCATCACAAATAAATAACAAAACTACTTACATCTTCAAATCCGCCTCTCTGGCGTACAGCCACATAAAGCCGGAATAGGTCCACAGTTTGTTTGGAAACCGTTGGTTGAGCCGTAATTGGATGACCGTTCGATTCACAATACTGCACTAGCCGTTCGTAAAATCCCCTCCGCTCGTTCCATTCTTGCGGCGTACATCCCAACTGAACCGGATCGCCCAATAGCCGAGAAATCAAATTCGCTCCGCCGCCGCTTTCTTTCGATGTACCGCTCGGACCTGGTACGTTTGAACCACCCGGTGTATTCGAAACTGGTGGAGGCGGTCCCATTGGCGGCGGTTGATTTCTCTGAAAACAAGGATTCTTGGAATTTTAGAATTTTTGTGAAGATTCTCCAAAAAAAACTCACCAATGGAGGTGATAAAGGCGTTCGTGGCCACGATGGCGAACTTAAGCTCGAATCCGCTTCATTCTCAGAAGTGGCGCTTGGGCTAGCCGCTGGAACAGGTGTCGACGGATGGCTTTCCTGAAAGAAATTCCAACATTAAGACATTTTCTTCCATGAAAAAGGGACCTTCCTTACCTTAGCACCATTCACTCGCAGCTTTCCTCCAGCAGCAGGCGTCGAAGTTCTGTGCCGATGATGATCAATGTTCGGGGTTCCGCTACCATTTCCTGAAACAAACCCATGTTAGAATTCATCAAATAATACTCAAGAGCATTGAACTTACGGCCAGTATCTTTCGAAGGGTCCATTGAGTCGGACACGGCAGGGCTGGCCGTGATTCTGGACTGATCATGACCAGGGATATAAGCAACGGGTCCATTCGACGTTCTTGAATCATTTCTGATCGGCTCCTTGAGTTGACCGTAATACGCCTGCTGATTCGGTATCGGTTCCGACGTCGCAATTGGTCCGCCAAACGGTCCTTGGCCGTGAGAATTCGATGCCGGTGGAGCCGATGAATTGGAAGGTGGCGCAGAAAATGGCGGCGGATGTCCATAATATGGTATTGGCATGTTGTTTGGGCCAGCTGTGGTCGGTCCATTCGTGAAATTCGGTGTACCCGTATAACCAGCGTAATTGCCAGGCGCATTCTGATGAACACCAGACATCGGTTGACAATAACCACCGTAGTGATGATAAGTTCCATCTGAAAATGGGGTGATTATTTGAAAATGTTTTAATCTCCAATGATCCCAACTTACCATAATATCCCGTATGAGGAGGCTGCTGAACATG
>JAQIWJ010000982.1:0-14237 GCA_034695185.1 Discolaimus major
TTATTCCTGCGATTGAGATGGAAGGAGCCGCAAAGAAACCTTGCACAAGCGTTGGTATACTGTAACCGCTTATCATATGTATAAAAATATTGCACCTTCTATCGTTGCTCGATTTTTTTATGTCCTCATAAATAATCTTCACATCCCTGAAGTAATTTTTATCGAACATTTTTTTGATTCACGCATTGAACTTTCAAGGGTGCAAAAGGCCTTTCTCGATTTGCATCTAAGAAGAATGTCTAGCTTTCCATTCATTCACGTGAAATTTATGCGGGATTGTTCCAGTAGACGAATTGTTCAATACTTCCTGGATGAAGTCCAAAGTTCTCTGGGTGGTCCTTTTCTGCACTACAGGTCGAAGTCCTATGGTCGGAGATAAAACGATTCCGCATCTGCTTTGCTTTCAAGGTGGTCGAGAGGTTTTGTTTTTCGCCTATTTCTTCTTGCATTTGGACGTCTATGAGTCGGCCTCAACCCAGTTCTAAATGATGAATTAGCCTGGACCCGTGTGTCCACAATAGATCAATGTCCAGATTGGAGATAAGACCTTTTTGTACTTTGTCCTAGCTTATCGCCTGTTCTGGCTAATGAACTAAATCCATTCGGCAAGGTTTGCTTGTTCTGAATTTTGAGAAGGAAGCATTTCTGTTATGATTGATGATCAGGCCTTGTTTTCTGACGTCCGTTTTCGAGGCTGACCTAGACGATATGGACTTTGTTCCTACATGCATTCGAAATTCATTCATTGGTCGGTGTAGTTTACGAACATGTGAAAATGCATTCACACCCTCCGGGCGTAGAAGAATTGGACGAGTTCCATTGCCCTGCGGGCGTACGGTTATTTGTTAGCCGTGACGAATGTTGCGAATCTCCCCATTGGCCTCTTGGCCGTAATTGGTTTGCCATCATCCCAAAAAAGAATACTTCCACGCCCAAAACAGGAGTCCCAAATCGAATTTTGTCAGCGCCAAAATAGATAGCATCATGGGATTTGGATTATCCATCAGGATTAGCCTTGATTACCCTCTTAGGCTTAGGTAAAAGGCGGCCGAAGGCCGCCCGCTTAGGCACGCGGATTACTTTGTTTCCAGAATGACTGCTTAGGCTTAGGATGACCGCGTCTGGCTTAGGTGGTATTTGGGCATTTTGCCATTCGTTTTTGTTTTGGGCCTGGTTGTGAATTTTTTGGGAGTACTTTAATTCGCGGCCTGTCGTCTTCTCCTCGGTGTACAGAGGCCCAGCTGGTTTTATAGAATTTCTTCCATTTTGCAGAAGCCATTTATGAAATATGGCATTGACGTATTAGCTAAATTGCTGATAACCCCTGAATGCAGGATAATTCGAGTAGATAAGTTTTTCATCAATTGTTTGCTCCGACGTCGGGTTCTTTCGAACATTCGTCACATCATTCGCCTGGTGTATTTTATAATACACCTTATCTTCTCGCCAAGATGGCATCGTAGTTGTTTATGGCATGATTGCCTTTTTACTGGTTTCCCTTGCTTACGATTTACCATCGTCGCAATTTGCGAATTCAGCATTTCGATGCAATAGCAGTGATTTTGCCGCAATCACCCTACGTAGCTTAGCTTCAGCCGCGAATTTTTGGAGTGTTTTCTAAAAAGGCCAATGTGAATAATCAGGTTCGTAGTTGACATTCACGTGGTCTCGTCGTCTTTGCTCTGAACGAGGCTTTCCGGACGACGTATGAGCTTACGCAACATTCTTCCCGGGTCGTTTGTCTTCTAGCAAAGACGATGAACTTTTGACGGGTACATTTTTCTAGTTTAGAAAGTTTATCGCGACTTTGGCTGAAGGGGCCTAGCTTAGATGAGCGAGGCGCGGAAGAGATTCTATTCTTAGCTATACGTATATTATCGAAAAAAATGAATGTTCTCATGATTATTTTCAGGACCGTCCAAATCTCCGCCCAGTGTCGCAGTATATTTTCGTCGAACAGCCGCCTCGACGGAAGTGCGTGATATTCACGTGAACAAAAACGAGGGTGGAACTGTAAACGAGCGTAAAAGGTAGGCCAATTTTAAAATAATACATATCCTTATCCCATGAGGAAAAGTGCGGGGGTAAAGGGCGTTTTCGAAATAGCCCTAGCCCTGTTTTATTATCTGTTTACAAATGCTTCTTGCATCATCCTGAAACCATTTCTATTCTTACAGGCTTTGGTGGCGTCGGTGCGAAGGAAACCGTTCAATGTTCAAAGGCTGCATTTGTTGACGTCGTCGAGCATCCTACCGTTTTGTCGGCTGATTCAATTTCATTCGTATTCTTCGACGCTATTACGGACGGTTTGGTGAAAGATTCCGAATTGAGCAAAGCTATTCGAGTAGATTACCTGTATTCGCGTACGATGCAAGAAAGTCCAATGGCTTCTACAGCAACGCCGTCCAGTAGTTCATCGCCTTCCGCTGGAATTACGCACGTATTTTCGTCCTCTTATTTGGGACGTCTATTCAAGGTATGTTTTTGGAGCTCTTCTAGTAAGATCATGATTACCTAGCTGTGTAGCATCTAGCAATTATTGCTCGAATTCCGCTCGGTAGGATAAAGTAGAGGTGGCCTCTGCAAACAGCGGAGACGACCGAGCCACTTTCACCACTGCTGAGCGGATGTGGCTGTTTGCATTATGCAAAAATCATGGATTAGCTGAATCCTAAGCAATTGACCATAGCTAGTGATTTCTGGACTTTGCTTCCTCATTGTCCATAGGCCAAACAAGTTTTTTGACCGGGGCAAAGATCTTTTGCATTACTGATATGCTCGTTCTTTCCTCCCTATTCTGTTTCAATCTTATCATCTGCCCGGGCGGGGTCATTACCAGAATTAGCTCGCTTTCATGATCAACATTACGTTAGCTGTGTATGTGTGTGTAACTTTGTATTTTCACCTTTGACCTTACTAAATAGAATATTCTTTTTCAGAATCCATATCCATTGGCCAATGTATCGCCTTTCAAAATTCGACCAACGAGAACAAGAGCCGATCGCTACATCTTGCCAGAACGACCGGTCACTGGTTTGGCGTGTGCAAATTGCTTCGATTCGACGGTAAGCAGCGTTATTTCTGTTTGCTGCCTTATGCAATGAATTTCATTTTTAGACTCTGCCTGAATGGATTCAAAAACCAGCCGATGTTCAGCACAAGAAAGCTCGATTAATGGACGTTCTTGGACTGCCATCGACCGCCTGCAAAGCTAGTTACAATTTCGTCAAACGCATTGCCGATATGGTATATTGCGCCAGATTGGATACTCTGCATACTTATCCATCAGTGGACGTTGCCGTTCTCGGAAGTGAAAGGTAAATGTGATGCTGTAATCAGTGAGCAGATTTACAGTACGGCCTCTTTTTCAGGGTACAAGAAGCCATTTTGAAGAACGTGTCTCGCGATACGGACGAGGATGAAGATACGATGCGTTCAGTACCCGAAATCGATGCTCCCAAACCGACGAAGAAGCAGCAACGCCGACAAAATCGTGCGGAGATTCTTTTGGCCTCGGAACGAGTTCGAGCGAGATCAGCTTTACATCGTATGCGAGCTCACGTTTCCGGATGGGTTATGAAAGTCGCCGCGTACATCTTATTCAAATTGCTACGCCTCATTCTGCGTACCGTGCAAATTCCGCCTGATCAAGTGGACGTACTGAAGAAAGCTGCCGAGGTGAGCGTGGTGCTGCATCACAGCATGGATTTATCCTAATGGTTGCTTCGTGTTTCAGGACGAGATACCCATGATTTATTTGCCAAACCATCGAAGCCACTTGGATTATATTCTGCTCACGTTCACGTTGGCGCAATATGGAATTCGTGCTCCGTACGTTGCTGCCGGCGATAATTTGGACATTCCGGTATTCTCGTGGTTATTGAGATCGTTGGGCGCCTTCTTCATCAAACGACGATTGGATAAGGATTATGTTTATCGAGCTGTTTTGCATACGGTAAGGATGCTGGCGTGGATGCAGTATTCTTGTTTATAACTAGCGTTTGTTTTCAGTACATCGAAGAGATCCTGAAAAAGGGCGAGTCGGTGGAATTCTTCATGGAAGCAGGGCGTAGTCGTACGGGTCGACCAATTATTCCCAAGGCCGGTCTACTGTCGGTGGTCATTGAAACGTATTTGCAAGGCGGCATGCCAAACGGTTACATCGTACCTGTATCAGTCAGTTACGAGAAATTGATCGAAGGAAGCTTTGCTAATGAGCTCATGGTAAGCTGTTACTGGTTGATGCAAAAGATGAAATGATAAAAGAACGTTTCATATTTCAGGGTGAACCGAAGAAGAAAGAGTCGTTTTTGGGAGCCGTTTGCGGTATTTGGAATGTGTTCTGCACGAAGTACGGTTCCGTGCGCATTGATTTTGGCCAGCCGGTTACTGTGAAGGTAAGTGGAAATCATAATTCACATTTCTCTCTTGCTAATGAAGATCCTTTTGTTGCAGGATTATTTGGAACGCATCCAGGACAGTTTACCACCGCTGCCGAATTCCGATGCAGCGACAGCATTGAGCAACGTGTTCGAATTCTGCCAACAGCAACGCCTCACCAAGTCGATGTCCAGCCGAACTTCCATACTGAGCTTATGCAGCGGCATCGATACGAACGTGATCACAAACGAGCATCGACGAGTGATCAAGGCGATGTGCAATCATATCGTCTACGGTAAGGAGGATGTTCAGCGTTTAAATTCAAGAAAATCTGAATGTTCTCATTTCAGACTTCAGCCACAACACGCCACTGATGTGCACGCAAATGTTGGCCTTCTTATTGATCACGAAATATCGTCGTGGCGGCAGATTGGACAACGTGGTGGATGATTTTCATTGGTTATGTCAACGCGCAATTTCGAATGGTCGGGACATCGGATTCAGCGGCGATCCACGCGACGTCGTTCGATACGCTATGGAATTATTGGGCTTCGATTTGGTTTCGTCTGAGATCTCGGATATCGACAGCGGTGTTGGTTCGGACACTGGTTATGTGCCCGTCAACGGTTCGAAATCGGAATCTTCGGCTACGGAAACGCATTTGTGGTTGGTGAAACCGAACGTCTCATTGCCGAGAGTATTGGATTTATGCTATTACGCCGCGCCAGTCGGATTGGTATTCTTGCACGAAGCTGTCGTTGGTAAGGATCATAATTATCTGTTGAAAGGCTTTGGTTAAGGATGTCCTTTGTTTTAGCCAACGCTCTGTTATCGACTTCACTGCACGCCTCAACATCATCTACCAACGGTACGAAATCGTCCGCTACAATACATTCTGCCAAGATCATCGATCGAGCCTTAGCAATAACGGATTTACTTCAAAATGAATTCATCTTCGTGCGGCCATGCACGTCTGCACGACAGCAATTGGAGCAAACTCTGGAACGTCTGGTGCAAGAAGGAATTTTGGTACGACGATCGTATTCGAGCGTATCCACAACTCCGTCATCCGCGTACAGCGTCAGATTCTGTTTGGACAAGAATCAAGTGTATCCGACAACAACGTCCTCTTCGATATCCAGCAACGGATCAACGACTTCATTGGCCGCGTTGGAAGACGACCTCGCATCGAATACGTCAGTGCCGGAGAAATCGTGTAGAAAGCAAAAGAAAAACGGCACTCAAGAAGACGCGTTCTATTTGCCCAGCGAGGAGGACGAATTGGCGGATTACGAGGATGAAGTGGACGACGAAAATGACGACGATATATTCAGTAGACGCTTTTCGGCTTGTTCTTCGCTGAGCAGCCACAGAAGAAGTTCGTACGGTATTGCGTCGTTGGTGGAAAGCGAGGACGATTACAACGCCGACGTTATTCGATTGTATGCGTCCAGTTTGGCCCCGTTATTGGAAACGTATAAATTCACGGTCAAAATGGCTTTGGCCGAATTAGCACGACCGAATGTCGATGCGGCGGCAGCGAAGACGCACTGGATGTCGGGTAAGATGAGATTGTTCATGTCAAAGGTCTGCCATACATTGGCTGTTGCTTTCAGAATCGGAGCTCATTCGCAAGTTGGTCACAGCAGCCAAGGAAGCGGTTCAGAATGGTGGTACATATCAGTATGGTAAATGTGAAATTGAATCCTTCTATTTACATTTGCTAAGTATTCCCCTATTTTCAGCCGAGTTTGTCAATGTCGAGCCGATGAAGAACGCGATCAAGTGGCTCGTATCGAAAGGCGTAGTGGTATCGAATCGTGATCGAGTGCGTTTGAACGACTCGTACTTAGACGATCGGGAAACGTTGGAACGGTTCAATGTGGATTTGGAGAATTTATGCGTTGTGGTCAAATACTAATTCGCAATTTACTAACTTGTAAGTTTGGCTAACTGATGTTATTTATCTGTGAATGTATAATTTACTGACAGGTCAACATTTGACTGATTATGTATGTATTTACTTGGGGATATTGATCTGGGTCTTTCCATGATATGTGTTTTTTTGAGCTGATTCGTCTTTTGGAGTTTAATAGATTGCTCATAGAATTATGACGGTGATTAATTGAACAAATTTGACTGGCTTGAGTGCCTTGATATTTATTGGTTAACTCATGGTGCTAACGTATATTTTTTTGCTGATATTATCATTCGCATATTTTTTTGATATGCCTTGTCTAATTGGAACTACATACACGGGACCTTTTTATTGATTTTCTGATCATTGCGCAATCTAGTGCTGTCACTTTTTGACCAACATTATTACACCGCCTCCGAATGGAATCATGATTGCGCTTTCCAATCGAACGTCGTCCAATACTTTTCGGCTAAGAACGTCGACAGTTTCTGTACCGATATCTCTGTATCGAGAACCGCTCAGGACTCGGCCTTCGACGAATACCTGAAATCGGAGATTTCAGAGAAATTCAGTTAGTCAGAAGAATTTATCGCTTACATCATTGATCAGCATGATTCCGCGTGGACGAAGTAATCTCAATGCGTATTCATAATCGTCAGCATAATTCTCCAAATTAGTATCGTCCAGAAATACGTAATCGAATGTTCCAGGCTGAGCTTGGGATAAACGATCTGCAATGGTATACTGTAGCTGTTTGACGCATTTTAGCATGGAATTTTTTATGTCGTCGGGCTTTCATAACAAAATTGGTGCAGAAAGCTAAAGGCGTACTGTAGGCGACGCTTATCGTGGGCAGCATGAATGGCCAGTGGTATACTGTAGACAGTCCCCATTGGCATACTGTATCAGTAAATCATACCCAAATATTCATCCACTGGTTCAGTAGCTTGTATAACGATATTCCTTCCTAATCCAGCCTAGAAAAATGGCCTCATAAGTACCGCATACAATATCACAATCATTTTATGCACCTCGAACGCATATTTGCTCCCAATCGAATTCCAATATTTCACATAATTGGGATCTTCAACGCCGACAACTTGACCACCGTATTCGACCGATAATGCTGCACCGATTACGGATAATCCAGTGAATACGCCTATTCAAAGTTGTATTGATTTTCGTGTGTAAAAATTCAAGATCTATTTTTTACCAACGACTAAAACTCGATTCGCTCTGATCGATTTGACTAAACTCATGCATAATTTGACCACTTCCGGTGCTACTGTACTCTCCGATGTGAGCGGTGGTGCGAATGCTGAACCACGAGTGACCTGAAAATTCGGATTTATCGGATGGTATAATCCATATTTGGATATCGATTGATTCCTCACGTCGTATATATTTTGTAATATCGGTTCTAAATTATTCGAATGCGCGTACGCGTATTGAAATAATGCGTCACCGGTTTCGAAACTTCGAAGATGAATTCGACAATCGTCGCCTGGTGCTGAAATTTTGCGGTTCCGATTATTGATCACTTTGAATGCATATGCAAATTGCGCAATTTTAAAGGCGTTAAGTACTGGGTCGTTTCAGTGAAGGCGCTTAATAAAGGCGCCATTTTTGAAAAAAAACGAAAAAATTTCTCCCTGACCCGGAATCGAACCCACGCTTTTCCAGCCACTTCGGCAAAAAGTGTGCAACATGAACCGCTACGCTATTATATAGCAAGTCGATAAAAGGTTGAATCGTTTGAAACGACTTTATACCTATTATTTTAGTCAACCATCGGTCTGATAAAAAATCAATGAATGTAAATAATGATCAAGCATAATTCACTCACCGCACGATCTGGCAACCGTGGTGGCTTTCAAATCCACCGGTCGACCAGTGGTCGTACTCAATTGACCGTTACAATTATTGACGACCGATTCCTCGTCCGTGATATTCTCCTCGTTCGGACCCTCTACGACGGGCGTAAGCCAAGAATCCGGATCAATCATCCGTCTGACGTTCCTGCCGATTTTCCCATTCCCACCAAGACGTAATGCTAAACTTGATTTCGGATTCCAAAAATTCGGCATGAATGATCGCAACGCGTGTACGGTATTCACGGCGTTCCTATGTTTAGAATTACGTAAATATTGATCGATTATCCTGGGCCTCGATGAGCCAGTATTGAAAATGAAGGACGGATTTGGTTTTTGAGATAATCGATGCGGTTCCATGCCCACTTTTAGCCACGTCTAGAAAACAATGACCATTGGTTTTGTATAAAAATGCATAAAAGCATCCTTACGAATGGCCACCACATTTGATTGCATAAAACGTGATTATCAATGAAGAAAATTATCAGTGGTATCAGCAGACGCATGTTTAGGCTTTTCCTATGAAGCATACACTTCTCCCCAATGACCAGTCCAGTGAAATGACCTTTTACAATGCCATTCGAAAGCGGATGTAATACAAAAGGAGGATGCTAAATTTTATTTACGAGTGTCAATTTCCGTAATGACACTTAAATTCCGAGTCATTCAAGTGCATACTTTTCTCGTGGATTCTTTCACTTCATTGTTTGCATTGATCTTAAAAATGGCCAGGGGAAAAGGGACTTCCTGAAAAGCCGTTTGACCAGTGGTCAACATGGCAGTGATCGGGATAAATTGCGCAATTTGGCCAATGAGAAATACATGGTACAATAATCAACATTCATAGTGTGTATTTTATACGAGCAACCGAATTGCGTATCCACGAATTGCGCAATTTTGCAATTGTAAAAAATTGCAGTTTTGTATGAGTTGATAAAACGCGTTTTAGCTGGGAAAATCCTGGCATCGTTTGCAATTGATTTCGTTGCGGTCACAAGAATATCAGCATGCGATCAAAGGACATAATATGCCAAAAAAGGCATCAGTTTTTCGGTACTAAAAATTCGTCCTTGAAAAATATTCACGCCTATTTTTTCTAAGTGCCTGCCTTCTTAATCAGAACTGATATCCTGTTATCAACGTTTTCTTCACAGGGGTCCGAATTAACGATCGTCCCTCGTGATATTTGAAAAATGAGGGCCAGAATTCCGATCTAAAATCCGAACCCTTCATCGAATACACATAAGCGATATCACTCGAGCGGAATGATCTCGTATCTTCGTTCCTTTGGATTGAAGAGGCGTTATTTTCAAAGCGAAAATCTCAGCACGAGATTTGCTATAACCTATTCTAGAGTGGAGAAAACGCTAGAATAAATCTGAACTAACTTGTATTGATAGTGATAAGAACTTTGCACATCAGTAGTGATAAGAGTGATAACAATTTCCATACCCTAGTGAATCCTTAAGCATATCTAATCCCTCGGAAGCCTTCAAAAGTATTTTCATCCTCCTGAATCCTCGTTCAGCAAATTTGCATTGAATAAGGAAATTGATAATTTCCTATTTGAAAAAATATATAATTTCTACGAATCATCATGGTTACGTCCAGAGATGTGGATCAAATATATAATGATGAGAATGCGGGTGGCAATAATACGAACGGAGGCGAATATACAGCGCCTCGTATGAGCGATTCCACGGTTTCGTTGACGAAAGAAGATATGAAAATAAACGCCTACGATAAAGTCCTCGAATTATTGGCCAGCGATCCGAATTATCAACGCGAAGTCTCGTTAGGGAATCGGATCGGATTTTATAAGCTAGGAAAAGAATTGGGTTCGGGGAATTTCTCGAAAGTTCGACTCGGTGTTCATATGTTGACAAAAGGTAAAAGCGGTTACAGTACGCCTGGTCGATGCATTGACCACGGCGGTTACAGTACGCCGTACATGAAATGCGGCATATTTCAGAGAAAGTAGCCGTAAAAGTCATCGAGAAATCGAAATTGGATCAGAAAGCGCAGAAATTGTTGGCTAGAGAAATTCAAAATATGGAAGAATTGCATCATCCGAATATAGTCAGATTATTCGAGGTAAATAGAAAGCATGATTTCTTGATCGTGTATAAAAGTGAACACCTCGACAGGTAGTGGAGACATTGACAAAATTACATTTGATCATGGAATACGCGAATGGTGGTGAATTGTATAGTCACGTGATCGCGAACGGAAAACTGACCGAAGACGAAGCGAAGCCGATTATGGCTCAAGTATTGGCCGCTATTATTCACATGGTATGCACATAAATCATACACCTCTTGCTTTCCCTGTGCCAAGTTCAGAATGACCTCTGATCATTGCGTGATATGCCAGAAATATAGTAGAAGATGGCCACGTAGGCACTGAATCGTAGAAAAGTACACACTGATTTGTATACAGAAAATGCACCCCATAGACCGGTTCACGGTAGAGAAAGCGGGAAAAGGGACTATGTCAATACGACATCTTTGACAGCGTCCCCCCTTCGGTTCGTGTGCTGACCTATGGTCACTCACTGCCCGCACAGGCAGCCAGGGCAGCCAGGCTGTCAAGGCGCTTTTGTTTTGATATAGTCCATTTTTCCCGCTCATCAACCGTGAACCGGTCTATACGCCTAGACAAGGGGACCCGCCGAAACTAAATCTAAACTTGTCTTATCCCAAGTGAATTCCTAATCTCGTCAGACTAGTCCCAACAATGATCCAGGCAAGAATGACCGATCCTAACCGAGATCTAAGCCATCCTCTTTCTTTCAGCACGAGAACGGTATCATTCACAGAGATATCAAAGCCGAGAACGTGTTCTTCGCTGGCCCCGGATGGGTGAAATTGGGCGATTTCGGTTTCAGCATAGCCATCAGTGTTGGCGATACGTTGAATACGTTCTGCGGTTCGCCGCCCTACGCCGGCCCCGAATTGTTTCAAGAAAGTAGCTATTACGGCGAATACGTGGATATCTGGGCATTAGGCATTCTCCTGTATTTCATGGTGACCGGTAATACGCCGTTTCGCGGCGAAACGGTGGCCGAATTGAAGAAGCAAATTCTCACCTGCTTCTTCACGATACCCGATCATGTGTCGCCGTTTTGTCAAGATCTCATAAATGGTATATTGAAAATGGATCCGTTGTCTCGTTACACGTTGTTGGATATGAAAGGTCATTATTGGTTAGGAAAAGAACATTTCCCAATCGAGGACGAGAAATTCAGCGCGGTGCCGAGTGAAGATGAGCTAATCGCGAAACCGGAAGTGAAAGAAGTCTGGGAAACCTTGCATCGTTACGGTATATCGCCGCAAATGATGAAAGAAGCCGCGGCGAAAGGGGCCAAAAATTCGGTGGTCGGTACGTATCGTATCGTACTGTTTCAAGTACAATCGAAAATCGAGAAAGAGAAAAGAGCCGAAGCTCAATTGGAAGAACGCGGTACGGTCGTGACCACGGATGAAGAGAATGCAAAGAAACCATTGAAGAAACGCGCATCAAAATTATGCACCATTTTATAAATCACATATTTTTCATATTTCCACTGTATGGTCATATTCGGTTATCGATTTTTATACTGGTCTGTATACATTGCCATTGATATAGATGCATATTTTTATGTTGTCTCTAATGAGACTATACCACGTATTTGATTCTGGTCCCGATTGGACCAGGACATAAAGCTTGCTGACCCTTGCCATGGTGGCACAGGGTTCCAGCAGGGTCCTCATGGACATCAACCACGGGTCCTGTGATGGCTCCATTAGCCACTGCATCAGATCATATATGCAATAATCAGCAATATCATAACAGTAAGAAATAGAAGGGCCAAAGACCCATGAACACCAAAAAAACACACCGATTTTTGACAGCGTATTTTACCATAGCCATCAGTACAGCTACCAAATACTAGCATAATAAATATAAACTCGAGTTAGAATGTCATACAGAAAAAGGAAACGAAGAATCATGCGAATCACTCATGTGTTCAGTAGACAAAAAAGCATTTGGTGCTTCAAGTATGACAGCATTTTACCTAGCATATTTTCTTCAGTCGTTCTTCTTGTCCGGCCCGCCAACGATGATTTGCCCGTTTTTCTCCAACGTGGATAACGGTGATTTCTCCTCGATACGACAGCACGATTTCTGATCATCGACATCGCCAACGTTGCGATCCTTCAATTCGCCATTTTCCGATTCGTGGAATTCTTCTTTCTGCTCGGCATCTTCTTTGACGGATGATTTGGACGGTGGTGGTTTGATTGGACACGTAGGATATAACCAACTATCCAACCATGTACGCCACGTGGGAGGCATCCAACGTAAAATCAACGGTTGAAGGAATTTAGCGTAAATCCATAAAGCCACGGGCAAAATGATACACGGAATGCAGACCATTTTCGTAATTCAACGATTGAGTATTGCCGAATTGATTAATTGATGATATAATCACTGAGGATTGGGAATAATTTGACTGGATTATATGGAAAATTCACGAATTTTCGTTTGACCACGTGGTTTCGGTTGCTGAATTATTCGCGGTCATTAGCAGACGATATATTTCCGTGTGTTATAAGGAGGTTCTTGATGGGAGTCAAAATCGGTTCAAATTGTGCGGGTTACTGTAGGTATACTGAATAATACATACATTGTCAATACGAATTTGTCAAGAATGCGGTCGATATCGATTAGCTGAAGTATGCATATGAAAGTTCAGGTTACATTAACATCATCGATTTAATTTCGCATAGTAATCACCCGCTCGAATTTGAATTCAAAATTCTAATCACAACTTTCAATGAAAAATATGAAAAACCCTGTTTTTCCGCACCATCATGAGCCAGGAACGAAATTCCTCATTTCTTGCATACTCGCATGTGAAAAGTTATAATTTACAACAGCCTCATAAACTAGACATCCGCGTCTTGAGTCTGGGCGTAATTAATCATCGAACAAGTGTTTTCGCAGGTGGAAGTAAATAATATGCATTGGACTGGTTTAGAAAATTGTTTATTTTCAATATACGCGCATGATTGAATTCATTGATTCCATGCCAGCTGCTTGGCATTTTCATATTGTTTTGGGTCGTCACTGGATGGTTGTGAATTTTCTGAGACTATGACATTTGATCAGGACTTATTTCAGGTGTGGCAAGCACAGCTTTTCTCTTGACTTCCATAATGATTTATGATAAGCTTACGTCCGTGCCACCCAAGTTTGCATAAAATTTACTTCCCTTTTCCGAGGTTAGGTCTTTTACCAGGCCTTGCCGAAAGCATAGCTAGCATATTTCCGATCAGAATCCATCCTTCAGGTATAGAATACCAGAATCGGGTGTATGCATATTTTCCAAAACCAAGACCAAGAATTTTTATGTAAACCAGACCGCTCGGCTGCCACGAATGTTGGCGTGGCTAGAATTCGCAGACGTGGAGTTCATTAAAAATCACTAGGCCGGAAAATTTTTTATCAACGTTCCAATGCCGGCCATAAAAATGCGTGGAAGCTGGTCGAAGTCCATCCTGCTACCAGAGTAGCCTTGTTTATCGGTGTTTTTCTTATCAGCTCTTGGGAAAAATGGGTTTGGATAGTTTCCTGCCCTGGAATAAGCCAGAGTTATGGGTCTAAATTTGATCTTTGCGGTCTTTAGAAGCCTTGCAGTTAAATTTTTCTATGATTAGCTAAGAATCAAAGCTGATCGTAAAGAAATATTGATCTCAGGATAACCCCTGATCCCTGATCCATCTAATCCACATGTACATTGGCTTGGTGGATTGAATAGCTTATTTGTATATTGGCATAAGCTTGGTCATGAAAAGTCCCAAAATGTCTGTACATAATCTTTTTGTACAGCCTAGAAATTTCAAACTTACAGTATTCAGAAATACCTACTGGTCAAACTTTGCAGAGCTAGATTGACCCCGAATTTTCGACCAGTGATACCCTTTGACCTCTTGCATTGCAAATGGATGCGAATTAAAGTGCTCCCAAAAAATTCACAACCAGGCCCAAAACAAAAGCGAATGGCAAAATGCCCAAATACCACC